>JAODAL010069828.1:0-16182 GCA_025379985.1 Phyllomedusa bahiana
CATTTGGTGATTTGGGAGTCGCGCTGATCAGCATGTGCTCCCAAAGCATGGAGGGCCGGTAGCCGCCAGCCCCATTGACATGCATTATTTGCAGCGATTGTAATTGACATGTCACTTATCTCCCCGCACGTACAATACGATCGTACTGTACGGGCAGGGGGGACGAGGTGTAATCCATAGTTCTCAGAGCTATGGATTACCGTAATTGTGGCACGCATCTCATCACATATAAAATGCAAATACGCTGTGAAACGCGCGCCAAATTTACACCGTGTGAACATACCCTGAGACTTTGTTCACACGGCTTATTTGCAGGGCGTAATTACGCCCCGCAATTACGCCGTGTGGGCGGGACCGGCACCTCACCGGCCCATAGACATTCATTACCAGTGGCGCATATACGCTGCTAGTAAATGACATGTCACTTATCTCACCCCGCGGCGTATTCGCCGAGCAGGGAGAGGAGACGGAATACATAGTTCTCTATGAGAAATGTGGATTACCGTAATGAATGGAACGGATTCCAGCCGTAATTTGCGCACTCCGGCGCGTAATTACGGACTGAAATACATCCCATTTTAAGCCGTGTGAACATGGCCTAAGAGTTCACACACCGTAATTGCAGGCATATTTCAGCACATTGTTGCACTGCAATATGCCTGAAATGCACCCCACAATTATGGTAACTCATAGCTCATTGAGGGCTATGGATACCCCACACTCACATTGTGATACATAAGACCCTCTGTGGGATAGGTATACACGGAGAACTTTTTTCCTATCATTTTACCGCGCTGTTTGAATTGCCCAGTAACCAGCACTATTCTAAGCTTATGACAGAACCGCTGCAGCACAAAGCAGAGCGTCCCTATAACTGTAAAGTAGCTCTGGTGACACATGAGCCATACCTGCCCCACAGGATTAGCCAGGCATATAATTAGGGCTTTGGCGCGCTCTGTGAGCACACATAGCCCCTGCTACCCCTTCCCTCATTAATGAATAACAAAGCGTCCAGCACAGCGCCGGCTCCCAGGTGCTGCCGCCTCACCAGACAAGGTGAAGGCGGGAGCGGGCCAGCACGGCGCGCTAATTCTACCTTCCTGAGCTTCGGGGGCGGGGCCAGGGGCGGGGTCACAGCTGGGCGCTAGTTGGCCGCCCAGGAGTGAGGGCGCGGCTGATTGGCTGATTGGAAATGTCACGTCTCGGGGCGCCAGAATAGAAGCTGTAGCGGGATGTGTAGAGTAGTGAACGTTCCATTACACAGTGTTATCAGTCCGAGGGTAGGAGATTGGCGGGCGATGTCGGAGTGCTCAGACCGATCTGGCTCTAGTGGATTGTAGCCGATCACAGGGGTTCTGTAGCCCAGTCCGTCCATTCATTCGTTTATCCTGTATGATCCAGCGGACAAGGTAGGTGGCTCGATCAGATTTCAGTGTAACTACAGCGATCACATAGTAGTCTGTGCTAGATTTGCGCGCTTCAGCCTTGTCCGGGTGTAGTTTACTGTTTCCTAGCACTTGTTGCTGCGCCGTGTTAACTGCCTACGTGCTGGATCGCAGTTTCCCTCCATCTGGAGGCCAGCGGGCGGCTCCCTGCGCGCGGCACGTCAGGGGTTAATACTACGCACGATGTGTACTCTGCTGACTCCCCAGGGTTTCAAGTTACACTCACTTAACTCGCCTTCCCGGGATTTTGGCCATTTCCTTTGCGCCAAAATTAACAGCCCCTTGAAGTCCGGGCAGATCAGGCGCCCAATCTGTGGTGCCCGTGTTCCTGATCTTATGATCTGAGCTATTTATGTTCCATCTACTTTCTCCCTAGGGATGGAGGTAACAGGCTGCCTGACCCTGAAAGACTTGATAAGTTCCAAGAAGAGTAAGGCTGAGCAGGAGAGAGATGCCAGGAGCTCCCAGAAGGTAAGTGGGGAACATCTGGGACTGGAGCTTGCGCTCCCCAAACTTGGACTGTTTTAGAAACTTTTTTTGTGGATTTCTCATTCAAGTGATGTATTAGGATTTATGATAAATTTTTCCTATTGCACTATGGGAATACATCTGAATTCCCTTATGGGGGGTTTATTTGGAAATATTGACCTTTAGGTGGAATTGTATCATAGTCTGGACTGTAAATATTTATAATTCAGTTTGCATAGACAACAGTAGAGTAAGGCTCTGTTCACACTAGTGTTTTCCATTAGGTTTGTGTTATTTAGTAATGGTCAGCATGGTGTAGTGCAGTATTGAGGCTGGATTCTATCTATCACTATCTTTTTTTTTTTTTTTTTTTACTAAATATGCATTGTATGTGTGTAATCCCTATCCAACTTAATAAGGCTTTATTGGCGGGACTGAGTACATTTTGTCATTGCCAAAGCAAGAAGGGGGGGTATGGGGAGTGGTTAATTGTACTTTATGTTCTATCGGTCTCAAACTGCGGCCCTCCAGCTGTTGGGAAACTACAACTCCCATCATGCCCACTGTTATAGGTTATGCATGATGGGAGTTGTAGTTTCCCAACAGCTGGAGGGACGACAGTTTGAGACTAATTGTATTTTCCTCGCAGAAATGTCAACGGCAGCCATGTCTCGGATTAGCTCCATTGGATGGGGCTCATCTGTATCCTAAACTGCAGAAAATTGAGGGTCTCCTCAGGTTTCTGCAGCATATGAAATAGGCTGTGTAAACCTAGCCTAACTCAGTGGAGGAGAGGGGATCAAAACGGATCCATCAGATCCTATGCAAAGAGCCGAAGCGATACAGCATTTTTGTTGATCAGCTCACAATAGATTTAGCCGGACCAAGTGACCCAGAAACAAGTTTTTAATTGGACTAGTACAGATTTAATTTCATTGTCTACTGAAAATCCACGACCTGTGTCAGTCCAAGCTACGTCCATGAACTTATTCATAACAGTCACAAGGTATTCTTAGGAAGCAGGAAAAAGGGAAAATGCGGCTGAAGCCGTGTGGATATAGTAGAAGCCTACTATATCCACACAGCTTTAGCTGCATTTTCCCATTTTCTTGCTTCCTAAGAATATCTTGTAACTATTATGAATAAGGTCCGTCTGGACCAAAACATAAATTTCTGGTCACAAAAAAGCTATTTTCCATGTGTGGAGCACAATTTTTTGACTTTGTTATTATAAAATTGCACCTAGCATTTGAATTATTAGGGCTCATCCCATGGTAGAGGACAAATACCGGTCGGTTTTTCCGACCGGTATTTGTCCTGTTTTAGGGCCGTGCACACGGGAGACGGCCTTTCTCCGCGGTTAGCAGAGAAAAGCCCTCCCCCTTCACATTGTGATGTTCATAAACCGGGCAGAAGAATGAACAAGCACACTGTTTTTCGGGGCGGCCGGCGGTTTGAAAAACCGCCAGGCGGAAAACCCGTGCAGTGGGGACTGCTGCGTGGGTTTTCCATAGCGGCCCGGTGTGTTCGTTTGCAGACGGTATTTCAGGCGGTTTACAAAACCGCAAACCACCTGGAAAAACTAGCCGTGAACTGGTGCCGTGGGGACATGCCCTTAGAGTGCTGTTCATATTCTTTATTGAGTATTATCAGGACTGTCGAACCTGTCAACTAGCACCATTATTCATAAGCTTCCCTGTGCGTGCCGTTCAAACGTTTTTATATGTCCATGAGCTATCTTTTAGAAATAGATTGTTAAATACATATCTTGTGTTTGCTTTTCCAGCCTGATAACATTTTTCATAAAATCCATATGACTTCACGAGGTTGTATTAAGTTACGGTTCCATTGGATAAGACTGGTTTAAATATATCCATATATAAAAGCTATACACCAGATATGTTTTCTGTTTTCTTTAGGAGAATATGTGTGACCGATTCAGGGTAAGCCCAAGGGTGCAATTAAAAGGGGAACCTATTGATTTATCCAAGCAAAAAGGCCTTACTCCTGAAAGATACCCAATTACCCCAGTGAAAGTGGTTGATAGACCTCTCACAGACCCATGGACTCCTACTGCCAACCTAAAGATGCTGAGCAGTGTTGCCAGCCCAGAAATCAGGGACCGGGAAAAGAAGAAAGAGCTTTTCCGGCCTATTGAAAACAATGAACCAGAAGACTCTGGACTCGATGCTCAACAGGTAAGGGGAAAATGTCAACCGCAAGATGGTAAAAGTCATCTCTGGCCAGATTGTAGGCACTCGCTTATGGTGAGTTTTCAGTTAAACATCATGTTCAGAATGGGGTCTGGCGAAAAGCCTGGCTTCCCAGAAACTCTTTCCAATCTAGGATGGGTGGCACTGATCGTATTTATTGGTAGGTCCCAGCAGAAGAAGATAAGGCAGTCTATCAATGACTGTGTCTCTTCCTACCAACGGCAGCCTTCAAAAGCTTGAAGGGTAATGTTGGTGGGTGGATCTGTCATCAAGCCCAATATTAGTTGCTGACAGAATCCACCAAGATATCTGCAGATTTTCACTCTATCCAGAGGCATGTGTCAGATGGTGACCGTCACTAACATGGAAACTTTCATCGCTATCTGTCATAGAAAGCAGGTGTCAGTTGGCCTGCTCTTGTTTGTGTTACCAGGCCTGAATTATACCTACACTCGGAGCTTGCACTTTTAACAAAACTTAAAGTCATCGTATAGGAAATTCTACACTACAAATAGGAAGAGATGAATATAACCTTGTTTCCATACTAGAACATGTATATTTTTACTGTAGAACTGCAGTCCAGTCACACCGGCACAAAGATATTTGATCATGTTTGTAATCATTGGAGGGCAAGTTATATGCCGAACATAAATGGTGTTAAGTTTTCTTTCATTTTTTTTTTTTTTTTTCTTTTTCTCTTCTGCCAGTTTGAGACTGTTGATGACATGGATGACTTGGAAAAGAGGCCAAGCAGAAAGCAAAAAAGCTTGGGTCTTCTGTGTCAGAAGTTTTTAGCCCGATATCCCAGCTATCCTTTATCAACTGAGAAAACAACCATTTCCTTGGATGAAGCTGCTTCAAGCCTGGGTAAGAATACTTACATCCATATTTAAAAATCCTTGCTTCTCCACCCTTTATGGGTAATTGAGAATAATTCTTAAGTATTGACAAATGATTTCATATTTGCTCTTACAGGGGTCGAGCGTAGGCGTATCTATGACATTGTGAATGTACTAGAATCACTACATTTAGTTAGTCGCGTGGCAAAAAATCAATACTGTTGGCACGGCCAGCACAATCTAAACGAAACTTTAAGAGACCTTCAGCGGGAAGGAGAGCGGCAAAAATACAGTGCACACATTGCTTACTTTCAGCATAAAGAATTTGGTTCCATCAGCAGCCAGCCTACCCCATCATTGGAACTCTCTGAATTGGACTGTCCATCAGGTGAGAATAGGAATGATAGAGGCTTATGAAGGACACATGGTTTTAAAGCCTATTTCGGTTCTTTGACTGAACTGTTCACTTAACTTTAAATAAAAATGCTTTTTGTGTTGGCAGTGTGTAGTAAATCCAACATCTTGCTTCTCCTAGCTTCAGCAAGTAGCCGCAAGGACAAATCGCTGAGAATTATGAGCCAGAAGTTTGTCATGCTGTTCCTGGTGTCTGCAACAAAAATAATCACTCTTGAGATTGCTGCCAAAATCCTGATTGAAGAGAGCCAGGACATTTCTGATCACAGCAAATTTAAAAGTAAGTGTACGTTGGCTGGATGAGCGACCTAACCACTTCCTTGTAAGACATTGTTGTAGACACCCATGTAACCTATGGTTTCTTCTGAACTGGACTTGAATAACCATACAGTTCTGTCATTTCCTACATCTTCATTTGGCAGACAAGTTAAAAATGCAGCCATATTATGTGAACTTAATTAGGACCATTGACCTCTCTTGACATGTCTGTTTTAGTTCATGTTTCCTTTGAAATAACCATTCCGGAGCATCTCCTCTTATTGTGTTTCTTTGTTATTCGTTCTACTAAATGTATTACTGAATCTGTCAGATGGGTATTACCATTTCGGTGTTTAAGGGGTGTGTCCCTGCACACACTGACTCAATGTCGGCACTGATTTGACAATGTCAGACACCCAACAACTGTTAACACGCAGCTGACAGATTCAGTAATGAAGTTAGAAGTAATAACAGAGGAACAGCACAACACAGTTTATAAGAGAAAATGCTCCAGAATTGTTGTTTTATGGGATCATAGCTATTGACTACAACAGACATGTCAAGAGATGTCACAGGTCTTTAAAGGTCTCACTACATGGATTGCTTTTTATGTTAAAGATCTTGCAAAAACAAGTCACTTTGCAATATATGTCCATTAATGGTATTCTACCTATTCTGAGATATCCCCTCTTATATGGGTTGCATCAGCTCCTCAGGTAGCTATAGCTACAGACATGTTTGATCTCTCCTGATAGGCTGCCACCACTGGTTGCTATAGCTACAGACCTGGCTTCTACTGCAGCCTAGTGGAAGCCAGTAAACACGCCCCTGAATCCAAAATGAAACCAAGAAAACAGGACTGAGGTGAGATGAATCAATGTAATGAGACAACCCCTTTAAGCTGGCAATACACATGTAACAGCCAGCTTTAACATTCATTCAGCCAGCTGCTGTTTCTCCTGACTGCAGTATAAATGCACCCTCTTTGCGGGGCATGCATATTTTGATGAGAAAAATAAGCTCCCTTACGTTTTGTAGACCTCAGTCTGTGTATGGCATGCTCCTTATTGTTTTATGCTCAGTCACCAATCTATAGCTTTGTCTCTCCCCATAGCCAAAGTACGACGTTTATATGACATAGCTAATGTTTTGACCAGTCTTGGCCTCATCAAAAAGGTCCATGTTACAGAAGAACGTGGTCGAAAACCTGCATTTAAGTGGATTGGACCTATTGATTTCAAGACTGAAAGTGGTAAGTTCACTGCCTATCCATAAAATTAAAATATATATTAACCACTGCATGTACCAAGAACTTCCATTTACTATTCAGGCGCATTCTGTGTTAGATAAGTTATTAGTATTGCTGCTTTACAGCTGATCGTCAATTTGCATTACTGTAATTTTGTATCTAAGTGATTGTTTTACCTTTGTAGACCAAAAGATGGAAGTCTCCATTACCACTTCATCACCTGGTTCAAAAAGAGAAGCTACCGCTGAGTACAGCAAGCAGCAGAGACTGCTCCGTCACTCGTCATTTAATCATGTTCAGTCCATCAATACTGTGAAGAGGAAGGTCTGTTCTGAGCCAAGTAGCCCACACAAAGCACAGGAAGGTAAAAGAAGTGTATAACCATGTCTTCCTTCTCTGTTTTCGGAGGACATTTTCAGTCTCCCGTGAAATCTACATTAGTACTAACCCATCCTTGCACCTGCATACATTTTACAATGAATTTACAAAGTCTAGTAATTGTGTTCTAGCTAAATAAGATTTGATGTTACATTTAAAGGGGTTTTCGGTCTTCTTTAATGATGGCATGTAGTAAGGATGTGCCATTACATGATGGTGATCTGACCTCTAGAAAACCATTGATCTATAGAATAAGAGATGCAGAGCTGTGTCCCTTGTAGTGTTTTGCCTTGTACAGACAAATGGCTTCAAGCATCATTGTGCAGGGGAAATTTAGGGAAGGATCCACCCATTTTACCCATCATTCTCTTAATTCCCAAACGTCAGACCTCCATTAATCATAGTCATGTCATGTCCTAACAAGCCTTTTAAGGGTTGCTTAACTGGAGAAAATCCTTTAAGGTATTACCCAGGCAAACTGAATGCATAACACACATGACTAATTTATTGCCTGGAGTGTTCCTTCAAGAAAACAATGCAATACACAAATAGTAGTATTACAATCATATATGGTCCTACAAGGGAGTGTACTACTTAGACTGGATGTTTTATTATGTTTGATATAAATTATAATTTTTTTTTTCTCTCCAGCTCTTTTTGAACATGATGGTTACTCCTCAAAAATGGCACGTTTAGCCGCTATTTGCAGGCAGAAGATAGAAGAAGATTCTAAGTGAGTTCAATATGAACAAATGTTTGAGTGTGACCTGTCTGGTATACCAATGCAGACATTGGGCACACTAATAATGTGTAATACGTAAACTAGACACTAAAAATTCACCACATTTGTCATGCTGGATGATAAATCAGGCACATGGTTAGATCAAGCATCTAACTTTCTACCACTTACTAGTTGGCTAAATTTTCGCCAATTATTGTGCTAAAATTTTGGCATGTGAGATTGTACATTAAGCGCCACTTCCTTTATGCAAAGCCGCACCCCGTTTGTTTGGAAAAGTCACAAGTGTCTAAAAATGTTGTGTGAAGCATGTGTGCTAATAGTTTATCTCAGTTTGTGCCTGATTTCTGTAGTATTTGCCATAATAAATGTGCCCAATGGTGTGCAGACCACTGGGTGTTTGTGATAAGAACTCAGTCTATGGAAGTATGCTAAGGAACTAGTGAGTACATTTTCTTTTAGGTAACATGGATACACCAAGTTTGTAGCTTTTATAAAAGAAAATGTCCTCTATGTCATCACTTTAAAACCTCAAGAATAATGAAAATTGCTATGCAGTTAAATTGGGAGCTAAGAGCAGTTGGGTGACATTTGCTTGAAAAATTTAAAACATGGGGAGGGCGGGGGGAATGCATTTAAAAGCAGAAAAAAAATATATATATATTTTTTTTTTAACGGTCTCGCATTCTTCTGTTTTCAGGTGTTCTAAATTTGCATCAAATAATCCAGCTCATGGCAATGTAGGTCATTTACCTTTTTCGGTTGTAGTACCTGTCCCAATGAATCCAGATTATGGCACCAAAGATTCTGGTCACCCAAAGCCATCTGCATCTCCAACTGAATTAAAATCTTCCTCTAAGGTAGAATACGGTGGCCATGGTTTCCTTCCTAATCAGCCATACATGTACGTTCCATCAAATTCTTTCTTCATGGTATGTGGAAACCCTGGCAACGAAAAGTCTCTTGATTTATTACATGGAGCAAGCAGTTCCTCTCCTTCCGACCCGCAGACCATTCAAGATAGTGACCGACCAACTAAGTGACAAAGGACTGACAGCACAGATGACACTCCACTTTCTCTGGTGCTACCAAAAGTAGGTTTTAATTGTCTATACTTGCTCATGTGATGTATACTGAGATGTAATTAATTTATATATAGATTATTTTGGTTTTGTGTCTGAATAACTGGAGACCATATTAATACACAACACTGCATTCCCAGAATGCTGGAGTAAATGCTGACTAGGTATTGAAGTAATAAGAGACATATTTTGCTGGCCTTCTGACAGGTTGCAAATCAATCCCAATAGGATACAGAGAAGCTACAATATTATATGGTAGATATTACGTTGGCCCAAGATGCTGATGAGCAAACCACTTACACCCACTATGTCTGAATGGAATGAGTGCTTAGTATTAAACTTGTATAGGGTGTCAGTCATTCATTTACATGTAGTGCACTGTGCTGGCATTGCAGTCTATTGATGGCACCTTTACTATTTAAATAGGTGGGCTGCTCAGCACCCTCTAATTGCTCAACACTAAGTATGGCATCCCACACTCCCCATATTTGACACTAGAAAGGAATTTTTTTTTTAAATCCTAACAGGATTCAGAAAAATCACAAGTGCAGAATACCAATAGACTGCCCGTTTGATGTAAACTGTATTTCATTTGTTTGTGATGTGCTTGGTATTGAACCACCAAACAATACTATTTCAGAATAGTGAATATATCTTGATTGTGAATTAAAATTTGCTATTTATTTTGCTAGGTTTGTGTATCTGAGAAAAATGTGTGTGATGCAAGCTCGCCACATAACTCGCTTTGTGAAGAAGAAACAGAAAACCCGCATTCTGTCCCATCACCTGTCTACCAAGAAGAAACCTCTGAAAGGATGGTGACCAAACAGCAAGAACCCCTCGAACCTGTTGCACCTGCTGCAGTACCTCAGTATCTATATGTGCCTTCCTCAACTGGTGAGTAGGAAAGTTTTAAGTCTGGAGTGAATGACCATTTTAAGAAAACTCTTAATTTGTTGCCGTTCACTAAATCTCATTTGTGAAAGGTCGTATTTTACTTGGGGAGAAGTTCTTTCTTCTTTGAAATTATAGTACATTTATTTTATTGATGCCTATAGTATATATATTTTTTCTTTCTGTTATAGGATTAAATGGTTTCAATTTCTTCTTACCTGCAAGTCAAGCTACAGGTGGTATGAGCATTTCTCAAAATCACTTACCACATCTTAATGTACCTTATGTGATGGTGCCATCTGCCGCACTGGCAGCTTTCCCACTTATTTGCTCTCCTGCGGTTAACGGTGATCGTGCCTTGAGTACTGGAAGCATGAAATACAGCGTGCCTAGCATGACCACGCCAACACCTCATATCACATTTGGAACTCCTTCAGTGGTATCTCCACCAATTTCTGAGCCCTCTCCAGACATGAAGCAAAGTTTTACTCCAGCCAGCACAAGCCTACAGTCGGCTCGTTCTGTAACAACCGATTCTTCCATCTGTGTGATTCAGCCACCTTCTGGTAAAAATCAAAAGGTAAACACCCTAAATTACATATTTAATGTATTTTAATGTCTATTTTTAAAGACTACATCAAGAGGGGGGTAGAGCATAAACAGTGGTCAGGATTAAGAGGTGAAACATCCTCTCTCCATCCCCCTCCAAAAAAACTGTTCTACTTCTAGGCAGGTACTGTTGAGTGGAGTCACCATGGTGTCCATCTGTTCCATTCATGATTTTAAAGGCACCAGTATAATCTCTAGGGCAGACCTGCAAAACTTGGAAGAAGGTGGGAGCCAAAATCAACATGGGCCACACTTCTCCATGATGTGGCAAGGTCCCTAACTCTTTCCAGCCTTTGGGCTGCTAGAAATCCTTTGGTGAGCTGAAAGTGGCCCTCAGGCTATACGTTGTGCAGATCTGCTCTAAGGTGAGGCAACATGTGACAGCCAAAGGCCGCACAAGTTTTTTGCTATTGGGTGCAGCCATTGGTGGAGACGTGACTCATGGCGCTGTGTATTCCCATGCTTTGACTATGGCTGTCTCTGATATTCCCAGTGCAAGGAATATTCTAGTGTAATAAGTTGAAACTGGCAATACTGCTTGCTATGCTGTATGCCTAGATCATCAGTGTTGGGGTATGTTCACACGGCGTGTTGAGTCCATGTGAACATACATTTTTAGATGCGTGTTTGGATCCATCTATCAGACCCTAAACGTACCCAAACACTGATCTAGCAATGAGCAGTGTGATTTACATTGCTTGCAATATAAAAGACGCATCGGCATTTAGAAAAGTGATCGCCGATGTGTTTAATTGCGTCTTTCGGATACGTTCAAAGAATTGACATGTCAATTCTTGATCTGAAAGACTCAGCAGGAGTCCTATTTAAAATTATAGGGTGCGATCCTGCTGCAGCCAAAATGCATCCAAACGCGCACCTCCATGTTGGATGTGTTTTGGATCCGATTGACGCTGTTTTTGGATGCGATTTTTCGGATCCAAAAATGCCGTGTGAACATAGTTACTAAGAAAAAGCATTTACAGTAATGATCCTACTATAGATTGCGTTCTAATCAGACTATGTTGTGTAATTAAGGATCATATTACAACTGTGCTTTTATTTTTTACGATATTTTTATTATTGCTTTTAAAGGAAATATGTAATCTACCCCTGCAGTAGTGCAAACTATACTTAGCTTGGCAAAGACCATCTTTACGTAAATGCATACATCATTGTTGTTTTGGTTTTTTTTTTCCCTCCTTTTTCTAGTCTCCTACTCCTTTAACACCAAAGAGCATTCGTCCACTTCACAAAGATGCATTCTTCAAGACGCCTGGCAGCTTAGGAGTTTCTCCAGACCTTCGGAAAAATGAAAGAGCTCATGCTAGAAATTCCAGCTCTGCACAACGAAGATTGGACATCTGCAGCACCACTGATGGCTGACCGAGAAAGATCTTCTAATATTGTATACTCCTTATGGCAAGACTGATATTCAGCTACATTCCTTAGATCCAAGCACATTCCTGGAGAGCATGAGATTTAAAAAATATATATATATTCCACCCCAACCCCTCAGTGGGAGGGTCTCCTATGAGTCTGTATGTACCTAAAATGTAGGTAAACTATGTTGACTTGCTACTATAAAACCTAGTCCTAGTGACCTAGGATTATTAATCACACTTAGTGTATAATTTTGGTGGAATGAAATGTGAACAAAAACCTAGCACTTACCAAACTTTGCCTTGTTCAGCTGTCCTCCATATTGCTGCTTGCCAATTTTGTTCTGTTTTAACGCAGTATGGGAGCTTATTCCCAACACTGGAAATCTCAACACTTTTCTTAGCAGCACACTAAATTAAATATGGTTTAACCCGTCCCAAGTACTGTAGATGAGTACGTGATCTCCTGAAACCTTGAATTATTACTTGAATATTATATGCATACTAAACATAAATAGGTGAATCCTATAGTATCTGAAGGCAAAAGAATGTGTTCTGCTTATGACGATGCAACCTTACTGTGAATGAATATTATTAACCACACCCCTATGGCCTGGAAACATATATATAAAATGACTTGTTTTCTGTGTGGGTGTTTTGTTTTTTGTTTGTTTTTTTGAGAGTTTTACCTTTTTGAGTAAAAGAAGCTTTCAGTGTTGATGGTAAATGTTGTTAATTATATGTATGTCACATGACTAGAACACAGAGGTACCAGGTAGATTTATTCTTTAAATATTTAATACTGTTTTTTGTTCTTGAGTCTATAGAGCTATTTTGTCTCTACTGTTGGATAGAGCATTTTGAGGGACCAGCAAAACTTGAGCAGGATTTTATGAACATAAGTTATGTTTGATAGGTGCTAACACTACAATGGTAGTTTTTGTCATTTCCAATTCATAATTGCCTTGAATAGTATTTCTAGCAATATACTCACTTTTTTTAAATATTTTTATTCTATATATTGGTTGCCCTTCCTTTTTGAAGGAAACACTTCAAGCTGTAGCAGAAGCTAAAGCTAGCTTAATGTATTTGTAGTTAGATTTACAATAGTTGGATATGCTTACTCACTATTTTAATAGTGGTCACACTGTTAATTATAAGGTGATGCTTATTTGCACTGACTAAATTGCAGGCTGGATGGTTACCAAACCATCTCTTTCATATGTTTAGTGTTAATGGGACTCTACTTGAATGTGTTACCAAGTTTACATTTCTCACATGGTGCTATTTTAACTTCTTTTTTTTCTCCTATTCTGCGCTGCTTAGTGCGATACTTTTTATTGCACTGCTAGTTTTATGTGCTTCTCTTCTATTTTTAAGATCAAATTAATCTATGCTCCTTTAAGCTATGTTTCTCATAGCTCTAAACTTGTGTACAGGGTTTTTATGCATCACTTATTACATTTTAAATGACCAATAAAATAATGGATGTAAGACTGTGTCAGCACTCTATTTCAGTACTGTAAATGGCAGGTATTTTCTGTATGTCTTATGCAGGACTTAAAAATGGACTGTGTTGTAGCCCTAAGTGTTCAAAGCAAAGCGGTTTATGGTATCGAATATTCTATATTACTGGAGGGTCTAGAAGGGTCATTGAAGTAACAATCCTGATGTAAACCTTTGCCAAAATGTCCCACCTACTTTCCTATAGTTTGTCTATGGGGAATATGTTACATTGGTTATTGATCAGAGAATCCAAGCTCACAAGTGCTATGTTTAATGGCTTCAATATTGCCTTCTCACATGGTAGACCTGTCTGTGTAATTCATGGACTACTTGGGATATCTGTTGTGTATTTGACTTTTTATCTTCACACAGATTTAACTGCATTTTGGGACTCCTTTTTCTTGTTAAAACAGAGGGCAAATAATTGACATAACACAATAATGCACACATAATTGCGTAAAATCTAATACCCCATTGAGTATTTCCATACACCTCAATCAGATGTGTTTTGGGCACGTAAAATGCTCATTAAAATATACGGTGAAAAGAATGTCATTTTACCCCATCCTTACAAATATTTCTACCTTTAGCTATTCTGTTCATCTGAATTGGGTTCTCACGCTGGCAAGCACATGGATTTCTGCAAACTCAATTCAAATGAAAGGGCAGTTAGTGTATGTGTACACACTGCATAGTTGCAGTAGTAATTTCTGGGACTGCCCATTTATCTTAATAGGCCTTCCAGAAAACAAAGTGCTGGCTGCCAAAAAATGGCTTTCGTTAAAAAAAAAAAAAAAATGGAATGGGTTTTTCAGTTGAAGAAATTTCGACAATAGTTTCTTGTGGATATAATACAGTAAGGAGACAAGTCCCATATATATGCATAATGTTCCCAAAAACAACACTCTTATCCATAGCCTCTTATCAAGTATTTATAAGTGAAATAATAATTCTAGAGCATCTTATCTTCTAGTTTGTGTGCTGTTCTCATATTATTCCTTCAAGAAATTAGTGAATCAGTCAGAAGGGTGTTACCATTTCTTGCATACTGACTGTCAGAACTGATTGGATAATGTCAGACTGCAGAGAACACCCAGCTGACAGATGGTGATTTTCTAGGAGGAATAACTGGAACCACACAACTTAGCAAGATGCTCCATAAATGTAATGTTCATGGGGAATATTAATTAATTAAAAAAAAAAAAATCATAATATCTATTTACTAGACCCTCTTAGAGCAACAGGGGCTCTTTTATTGCAGACTAATTTTAGACTCATGCCAGTATTTGTTTTAGGTTTACTGGTTACACCGTGAGTCCATAATGTTTTCCTTTACTTGAAATGGGGAAACCTTTTGCTATTTAATATAACTTAGTCACTGGTTTGAGGTATGTTTTATTATGTCAGAATGTTTTAGCTGGTAATTTGTATTTGCTACGAAATATAAAAAGCTAAGGGCCTACTGTATGAAACCAGTCTTGGTGTAAGACTTTGGTTGCTATGGGCAACAAAGAATCAGAGTTTCCCTTTCATTTCATATAGTACTCTGAAAAAATGAAAGGGGCTCTGGTTGCTATGGGCAACAGAGAAAGTTTTAGACCAAGACGGTTTTCATACCTGAGGCCCTAAGTGAATATTGTCTAACTGTTGTGATTCCATAAATTTTGCCTGGGATTTTAGACATCCCCTGGGTAAGAGTGGTCCGGCTTATGGGGGAAAGAGCATCATGTTTTCTAAATTCAGACCAATAAATGGCCCAATTGACCATTTAAGGTATCCATTTTTTAGTATAAGGGTAGGTGTAGAGTAACTTTTACACATTCCTTATGAAAATACTGCAAAAACTGTAGACCTCATTTGTCAAACCGGTCTAACGCTTAGACTTTTTGTTGCCCATAGCAACCAATTAGAGATCAACTTCTTAAAAAAAAAAAAAGCTGAGCTCTGATTGCTATGGGCAATGTGAACCATTTTACTATTAGAGTATGTTCACATGGCGTATAGTGGTGTGTACAGTGCGTGCCGCTATACGCCTGTTGTAGCGTACTTATAGAGCACTTCCACTGATATTCACTGTGACACGTCCCTTCTTTCTAGTATTGGCTTTAAAATCCTAGCCCTCAATGAGTGTTAGCACTGTGTAGTCTGGGGCCATGTTCACAAGGCGTATTTGCGGGGCATACAGTACGCCCCGCAATTATGCCGGGTGTTTTGGAGTCGCGCTGATCGGCGCATACTCCAGTGACGCGGGGGGGGGGGGGGGGGGGGGTTCGGTAGCCCACTAGCCCCATAGACCTGTCACTTATCTCCCCGTGTGTACAATACAATAGTATTGTACGCCTGGGGAAAGGAGACATAATCCATAGTTCTCTGAGGACTGTGGATTACTGTAATTTCGGCATGCGTCTCGCTCGTAAATCTGACAGGAAATGCACGCCGAAATTTGACAGTGTGAACATACCCTAAGGGCCAGTTCACACGGCTTATTGCCGACGTAATTTCGGGGATGGATTTCGCCCCGAAATTACGCTGGCTGCCGCGGGGCGGGGGCCAGCAGCTCGCCGCCCCATAGACATTCATTATTCACGGCGCGTACATGCCGTAAATAATTGGCGAGCGGGGGAAAGGAGACGGAATCCATATTCTTGCAATCCGTGCCCAAAATAAGCCGTGTGAACGGCCCTTAACTGTCACCTTTTGGCCTTACTT
>JAODAL010069829.1:0-16182 GCA_025379985.1 Phyllomedusa bahiana
GAAAGTGAAATGGTGCTGCACATTGTTCCTCACTTTGTTCGGTGCCCCCCATGGCAAAATTGCCTAGTGAAGGCTTCCATTGCCACCATGTTTTGGTTTTTACTACTTCCTGCCCCAGACACGAAGTAGTGAAACCACCATATTGGTACACCCTAATACATTGTCTATGCAATAAAATAGGTTGTAAAATGATCCCCCGGCCCCCTAGTGGTGAGCATTGGGGGGGACCAAATTTTACAATAATTTTTTTTATTTTTAAAGTTTTATTGTGTAAAAAAAATTAAAAGTTCAAATAACCCCCCTTTTGCCATTTCACAAATATAAAAAAAACAAAATAATAAAAATTTTACACTTTTTGGTTTCCCCCACATCCTAAAAGTCGTTTTAATTAAAATATAATTTATACCATACACTGAAAACCGAAAGAAGAAAAAAATTCCAAAGTCAAATTGCTTTTTTTAAAAAATTTTTTATTCTCAAAAAATTTGGAATAAAAGTCAAAAAAAGGGGAATTTGTACCCAAAAAGGTCCCAAAAAAAAGAACACTTCACCCCCGCAAAAAAATCCCACCCTCACTCAAGCCCGTAAGTGTTAGTACAAAAAAGTTATTGGTTGAAGAAAATGGAGCCACTGGTTGCAGGCTGGAATTGTATCAGCCTGCAGAATACAAGGAACACATCATTTATACCACAGAGTGAATGCCCTAAATAAAAAACCTTGCAACATGGTGCAAGTACTTTTTTTTCACATTTTGTCCCACTTGGAATTTTTGGGGCGTTTTCCCATTAATTGTATGTCCATAAATAATTAAAAGTAATCTTGTCCCGCAAAAAAAAGTCCTCATATGTCTAGGTGGGGTGTAAAAATAAAAAAGTTATGGCTCGGGGAAGGAGGGAAAAAATAAATGGCCCCAACAAAAAAAATATGCAAAGTCCTTAAGGGGTTAAATCAAGGGTGTCAAACTAATTTTTCCAGAGGGCCACAACAGCATTGTGGTTGCCCTCTAAAGATCATGGTGGTCAGTAAGACTAACCAAATGCTTAGTATCTGCATCCCCTCTTTTCTCTACTCCATCGTTTTATACTGTTTTACTTTGAAGGTGTTTTGCTGATTGTAACGTTCTGAGTATATATTAACATGCACTACTGGTATAAACAAACCCCATATAGCAATGCAGGTGCCAACCCAGAACACTATTACTCTAATTTCTGGGTTACACCATTCTTAACCAAATGAGGCATAAAAGCAAATGGTAATCAGCTCCAGATTTCTGGTTTGTAGTGTTGTATTTGTTGTTTCATTTTGGCATTATATTATTTTCCTGGGGCCTATGATGAACAAAAGCAGTTAATATTAGTAATGACTGCTGATGATGACATAAATGTTTTTGGCAAATATTATCCTTAATGATCACTATGCACAGATCTTACACAATTCTGTGTTTAAGCAAAGTCTACCAGCTAAATTGTACTGACAAAGTGTTGAAACAAGTATGACTCATTCATAAATGAAAATAGACATTAATATTCTCAAATGTACAAAGGAGTGTGACAACTTACCAGTCTCAGATCCCATTACGGCCATCTGTCCCTAATTTTAGCAGACAGTACCAGCCCTTATTAGTGTGTCCCTGAAAATCTTTTTGTTCCTGAAAATATTCAAATACTGACAAAATCCTTTTTCTTTGCAGTCTCTTTCTGCACATCAAAGGTAATACGTTAACCATTAAGTCTTACAACCATCTTTGCCAGGGTCCTGAATAACAAATCTTTCCTAGACCTTCTTTCCAGCCCTGAAATAGGACGTATACATACGTACTAGGTGTACAATGAAAAATAATATTTGGAAACTCTCGATATTGCAAGTTTTCCCACCTACAAAGAATGGAAAGGTCTGTAATTTTGATTGTAGGTACACTTCAACTCTAAAAAACATCCAGTACACCAGTATGCAGAAAAGCCACAGTATAATACAAGGCGAGATTGCACAAATACAAAAATACCGATAAGACACCCACTCCCAAAAAACGTCGAAGAAACTAAAGGGAAACCCTTTAAAAGGGGTTGCGGGCTTGGGGAATAAATAGTGGCCCCTGTAAAACAACTAATACATCATATTTGATATTTTTCCAGTATTTCATTGTTTTTGCCAAAAAATAGGGAAAAACTAGGGGGGGCGGGCAGCCTGCCCAATCGAATTGAGGCGTCAAGGGGTTATAAGCCAGCATGGTGTAAAAAACCCTTCTGTATAAATGGCACCCTTTGGGATCGCCATCCCATATCAATTAAAAATACCACAACCACCCCCCTCATACATAGAAAGGGATGTGAGTTGTTGTCTTATCGGTATTTCTGCATTTTGGGAGTTCCCCATGATTATACTGTGGCTTTTTTCCTCTGGGGTAACTGGTACTTATTCCATGTCATTTTTTTACATTAGTTGCCCTTTAGTGGAGGGGGGGTTTTTAAGTGCTGCTCATTAGTTAACTGTACCGTTATATCTTTTTTAAGTAACAGGGGCTTGTGTTTCCTCCCCACGGCATCTATTTTCAGCCCCTTGAAATGTAAATATGACCTTTGGTTGGTGTTTGAGAAATAATGCCCTAGCAAACAGCAAAAATTTTGGCTCTCACGACCTCTTAGTTTTTTTTTGAAGAACCACTCCTACTCTGCTCTCATTACCTGTATTAACTGCACATTTGAACTTGTTACCTGTATAAAAGACACCTGTCCACATACTCAGTCAATCACATTCCAGCCATTCCACCATAGCCAAGAGTGGAACCAGGGACAAAATTGTAAACCTGTACAAGGTTGGGATGATCTACAGGACAATAAGCAAGTAGGTTGGTGAGAAGGCAACAACTGTTGGTGCAATTATTAGAAAATGGAAGAAGGTGACTGTCAATCTTCCTTGGTCTGGGGCTCCATGCAAGATTTCGCCTCATCGGGTAAGGATGATTCTGATAAAGGTCAGGAATCAGACCAGATCTTCATGGGAGGACCTGGTCAATGATCTGAATAAAGCTGGGACCACAGTTTTCAAAGATTACAGTTATAAACACACTATGTCTTCATAGATTAAAATTCTGCAGGTCACACAAGGTTCCCCTGTTCACACCAGTACATTTCCAGGCCCGTTTGAAGTTCACCAATGACCATCTCGATGATCCAGAGGAGTCATGGGAGAAGATCATGTGGTCTGATGAGACCAAAATAGAACATTTTGTTATCAATTCCAATCGCCATGTTTGGAGAAAGAAGAAGGATGACTACAACCCCAAGAACACTGTCTCAACCGTGAACCATTGGGGTGGAAACACACTTTGGGTGTGCTTTTCTGTAAAGGGGAAGGGACGACTGCACCGTTTTGAAAGGAGGATGACTGGGACCATCTATTCCAAGATTTTTGCCAACAACCTCCTTCACTCAGTAAGCCCATTAAAGAAGGGTTGTGGCTGGGTCTTCCAGCAGGACAGTGACACAAAACACACAGCCTGGGCAACTTAGAAGTAACTCCATAACAAGCATTTCATGGTCTTGGAGTGGCCTAGTCTCCAGACCTGAACCCAATCAAATATCTTTGGATGGAGGTGAAAATGTAGCCCAGCGACAGCCCCGAAACCTGAAAGATCTGGAGAAGATCTGTATCGAGGAGTGGGCAAAAATCCCTGCTGCAGTTGTGTGCAAACTTGGTCAAGAAATACAGGAAATGTCTGACTTCCATAATTGCAAACAAAGGTTTCTGTACCAAATACTAAATTCTGTTTTTCTATTGTATCAAATTCTTATTTCATTCTAATTAATTATTTAAAAACTACACAATGTGATTTCCTGGATTTTTTTTTAGATTCTGTCTTTTACAGTTAAAGAGAATGTGTCATCAAAAAAATAGCTTATTGTTTAACTTACGTTTTTATGGTAAACACATTTCTTAAGAATTTTTGGTTATTTTTTTTTTTATTTTCCATATCACTTTCAATATGTTTAAAAATTCTTAAGTAATGCAGTTTTCACTTTGGCCAGTAGGCATAATAATAGTCTGATACTTTCTGTTCTGTACAGAAAGCTTTTCAGCAGTCTGCTCATTATCAGCACAAGCAGGATTACACTGAAAGGAGACACCAATGTGTATAGATAACTCAGGATCTACCAGTCACAATAGGAGATAGTCACAGTTCACACTTTCACCTCCCTGCACACTGACTTCTTCCCGTCACAGATCATGCCTGGAAAACTCTCCTATAGAAGTCAATGGGACTGATCCAGTTCACAGGTTCCTATGTGCATGAAGCTGCTGTAAAGCATTCTTCTAAATGCTATTAAAGCAGTGCAGGCAAGAATGCTGTCCCCAAAATCATATATAGATGACTGAATTGAGAAATCTACAATCAGAAAATAAAAACCACTAATAAGAAGTATGGATCAGGGTCTTGTTTTAATAAGTAAAAAAAATAAATTGGGGACAGATTCCCTTTAAGGTGTACCTATGTTGAAAATTACAGACCTCTCCATTCTTTGTAGATGGGAAAACTTGCAATTTTTGCAGTATATCAAATACTTATTTTCCCCACTGTACGTTCAGGAAAATTGGAAAATAGAATGTCTGTCATACTTGCCACCTTGCCTCTGATTTAAGAAGGTGGTAACCTGGGCAGGTGCTATGATATCTTGTTTCCGATGGGGGCTTATACTGGATTCTAGGAGGAATCTGAGTTCAAGGTGGGAAAGTTAGTTCCACTGTCACCCGAGGAGATAGACAAAGCTCTCATTTAAAGGGAGTATCCTCCCACAGGCATTTAGCACCTATCCACAGAATAAGTGTTCAGTGTCTGACCACTGGAGGTCCCACCACTGGGAAGCCATTGATTTCTAAAACAGGGGCCCTGAGTGCTATGTGCTTGAGCAGCGAGGTAGTCTTTGACTGGAGCAGTGCCTCTACATGTGTACTTCAGTGTACAAAGATAGCGAATTAACTCCTTTAAGCTACATCTACATATAGTGGCAGGGTCAAACTGACCCAGCAAAATATTAGAGGAACCTTTGTTAGGTCCAAACACAATAATGTACACCTAACATTTCAATGCCCCAAAGTTCTTGCAGAAGACATTATCAGATATCTTACTAGCCCTACATGCCCAAAGATTACTGAAAAGTGGCCGTTAGCAGGTCCTGTATGTATTGGGGTTGGACCCCCAAATAAAAATTTCCTCCGGTGGGTCCTTAGAATAATTTCCTCCGGTGGGCACAAGGAACATCATTCTGTGTAGTTTTGTTATGGCTTGGAGTGTACCGCAAATCCAAATGTGCACTGATGTATATGATCTCCAAAGCCTGGACATGCGATTAAAAAGTAAGCCCTTGACTTTGCCTAGTCCATCAGGGGTTTTATTAACTAGCTGACTATTGTCCTTTACTTTCAGGGACTTTAGCAGACTTGTGTGGGAAATATAGAGCAGTATTATGTGAGCACTATATAGTAGTATAATTTTGACACTGTGGCATTGTATGGTTGTATTATATGGATATTGAATGGTTGTATTTTGTGTGTAGTATGTGAAAGTATTATTTGGCTTTTTATGTTAAATTGAAATAGGGGTTGTAAATAAGGAGATGCGAATAGAAGGTGCAACTAACCTGGAGACCTAACTGCAGGGCTTAGTTGGTGACCGCTTGATGTTACTATTATTGTTATGGGATAAGTATGGAAATAAAACTGACCCATGCATGGTAGTGTGGCAGATACTTGATTAAAGATATGGAAAAAGCCTGCAGTTTATGTTTTTTTTATAGATGTGTGACCAAGATTTGGGAGGTGACAGGGGTTAGTGATGTCACATGGTTCAAGAGTTTATAAGGCTTTTTGAAAGTTAATCTTGTATGACCAGGATGTAATAGGAAATAATGCATACAACAGACCTTCATCAGGACTGGTAATACCAGCATGTGTAACTTTAATAGGTATATGGCATTTATGACATTCCTTAATCCCTTCATAAATGACCAAACCAGGATTTTATATATTATTGTACTTCAGTTTCACTTGGAATTACTTCTTTGTTATTATTCCTTTAAACCACTCAAGTCACTTTTACAGCTTTGTGGAAAAGGGAATTGCCTCTAAAATGTGTAATGTATATGATGACAGTTCCGGAATACAAGCAAAGGGCAGAAAAACTATTTCACACAATTATCCAACCTCCATCATTGCAACAAATAAATTTTGGCTCTACTACTCTTCCATTCCCCCCTTTCCTTACCCCATCTCCCCAATGGCTTTTGCTTTATAAAGGATCAAGAAAAGCTGGAACTTTCTAGAATGTATGTTGAAAAGTCACCATGGGACCCAGTGGCAAAGCCTGAAACAAGGACCCACTTCTCAATGACCACTATCAACAATATTCGAAAAATAGAAAGTTACAATTAAGAAGATCATCTTTCGTTTTCTTGTGCCCACCCTTTGGCCCTTTTAGTCTCCATTCCTTTATTTTTTTTACTTTTCTTTCCCTGTCCATCACCAAGTTTGGTGGCAAGAATCTCATCTGTGGGGCTCCATGCTGCTATACTGCTTACACCTATGCTGTAGACATTTGTAGGAGATTTCTCATGGACCTGTAAGGGGACCAATTCCAAAGGGCACTAATTGGTAAGGTTGGGGTCTATCAGTGACCACCACAACCAGTCTATAAAAAACTCACTCAGACTTTACTCTTGAAGATGCACTTATACTTTTTGGTTTCTAAACGTATATAGACAGTGCTAAAACCTTAATGGTTCTCACAAAGTGGCTCATGATACTGAGATTACTCTGGCTGCTTAACTCTTGACACTACCCATTCTAGCTGCTGTCTGCCCGTGCCACCTCTCTTTTTTTGCAGAGGACGTCATATGGTTCTAAGGTCTAACCTCTGGTTGGAATCGCATGACATACAGCTTCGTCCACGGCAGGTCCTCTCAGGTTTAGCAGGGTCAGTTGTCACTTCTGCTCAATAACCCCTTACTCTGCAGGCAGCTCAGCCTTCTACAACATACACTCACCGGCCACTTTATTAGGTACACCTGTCCAACTGCTCGTTAACACTTTAAATTTTTAACACCATCAATGGCGGCAAAATCAGTGCTTTTTCTGTAACATGGCAAGACAATCTCCTCCGTTAAAAACCCAGATCATTGGGGAAAAAGGTGATTTGATGCCTTTGAAGTGGCATGGGTTTTTGGTGCCAGAAGGGGGGTCTGAGTATTTCAGAAACTGCTGATCTCCGGATTTCACGCAAAACCATCTCGGGGGTTTTTACAGAGAATGGTCCGAAAAAGAAAAAACATCCAGTGAGCGGCAGTCCTGGGGGCGGAAATGCCTTGTTGATGCCAGAGGTCAAAGGAGAATGGGCAATTTGTTCGAGCTGATAGAAAGGCAACAGTGACTCAAATAGCCACCCGTTACAACAAGGTAGGCAGAAAGAGCATCTCTGAACGCACAGTACGGTGAACTTTGAGGCAGATGGCTACAGCAGCAGAAGACCACACCGGGTGCCATCCTTTCAGCTAAGAACAGGAAACTGAGGCTCCAATTTGCCCAAGCTCATCGAAAATTGGACAGTAGAAGATTGGAAAAACGTTGCCTGGTCTGATGAGTCTCGATTTCTGCTGCGACATTTGGATGGTAGGGTCAGAATTTGGCGTCAACAACATGAAAGCATGGATCCATCCTGCCTTGTATCAACGGTTCAGGCTGGTTTGGTGGTGGTGTCATGGTGTGGTAAATTTCTGGCACTCTTTGGGCCCCTTGGTACCAATTGAGCATCGTTGCAACACCTTGTTGAATCTATGCCACGAAGAATTGAGGCAGTTCTGAAGGTAACAAGGGTCCACCCGCTACTAGCATGGTGTACCTAATAAAGTGGCCGGTGAGTGTACAGTTTCTACTGCTTATATGATAGCCACATTATCCATTGGATTTAACAACAGGCTACACACCCAATCCTTTGGTTGGAAACCTTTACATTTTTGTGTGGGTTCCCTCTGATGAGGAGGGAAACTCAGTATCCAAGCATGCTCAATGGTGCACCTGTGGGAGGTAGACTCCCTTTTTTCCCATGATCTATGTTATACCCAGAAAGATTAGCAAGATTAGGGTTATTTAGTTTAGAGAAAAGACGGCTTCGGGAGACATAGATATATAATTTTTACATATACTCAAAGGACAATAATAGAGATCTCCCCAAGATCTATTGTTATACCCAGGACTGTATCCAACAAGGTGGCAATCCTCTACGTCTTGAGGAAAGAAAGTTTCTAAATAAAGCATAGAAAAGGATTCTTTACTGTCAGAGCAGTGAGGACAGTGGATCACTCTGCCAGAGGAAGCTTGTCATGGTGAATTCAATAAAAGAGTTCAAAAAGGGTCTGGATTAGAAATGGGTGAATTTCTCGAAATTCGGTTCGCTCACTTCGCCGAATTTTCCGACAAAAAATAACTTCGTTCCGACTTACTTTGGGCCGAAGCACTTTAAAAAACAGCTATTTCTAGGCTGCACATAGCCTGCAGGATGATGTAGAACGTTTGGTGCCATGCTTAATATGCAGAGGAGCTTGGTTGGTTCTTCATACAATGTAGTGTTTTAGTATTGACACTCACATGCACTGCCGCCGCTCTTAGAATCGCGTTCACTATACAAGTTCCCTGGGCACTTAAGAGGGCAAAACTGATCAAAAAACTGACGGGGGAATGTAGCCTGATAAGTCATGCAGCGACAGCTTGGAAAAAAACAGCAGAGGCTCAGTTGGCAACATCAGTGACAGAGGTGTGGAAGTGACGGCAGCAGCCACAGCAGCAATGAGTTCCAGAGAGTGCACAATGATTATTCTGGAGGTGACAAAAACCGGAGTAGGCCACAGAGTGGCACAATAACAGAGTGGGTGTAGGGTTATACGGCAGCACCACAGCAGCAGCATGGGTCAGACAGTGGGCACAATGACATCTGGAGGTGGCATAAACTGGAGTAGGTCCACAGAGGGTGGTACAATGACAGAGAGTGGAGGTCACGGCCAGCAGCAGCATGAGGTCAGACAGTGGCTCAATCACATTCCTGGACGTGGCAAAAACAGAGTAGGCCCAGTTTGACACAATGACAGAGAGTGGAGTGACGCTGCAGCGAGAATGAGGTCAGACAGTGGCACATAATTATTCTGGGAGTGCAATAAAAAAGGAATAGGCCACAGAGTTGGCACTATGACACAGTGTCTAGGTCACGGCAGCAGACACAGCAGCAGCACTGGAGGTCAGACAGTGGCACAATGACATTCGGAGTTGGCAGAAACAGGCGAAGGCCACAGAGTGGCACAATGACACATGTTTAGGTCACGGCAAAAGCCACTGCAGCAGCATGAGGTCAGACAGTGGCACAATCACATTCTGGAGGTGGCAAAAACAGGAGTAGGCCACAGAGTGGAACAATGACAGAGAGTGGAGGTGACAGGTGGGAAGCACATGAGGTCAGACAGTGGCACACTGACATTCTGAAGGTGGCAAAAACAGGAATAGGCCACAGAGTGGCACAATGACACAGTGTACTAGGTCAGCATCAGCCACAGCAGCAGCAGAGGTCAGACAGTGCACAATGACATTCTGAAGTGGCAAAAACAGGAGTAGACCACAGAGTGGCACAATGACAACAGTGTTTATGTCATGGCAAACAGCCACAGCAGCAGCAGAAGGTCAGACAGTGGCAAAATCACAATCTGGGGTGCAAAAACAGGAGTAGGCCACAGAGTGGCACAATGACAGACGAGTGAGTGTCACTGGCAGCAACAGCAGCAGTAATACAGTGGCAAAATGACATCTGGAGGTGGCAAAAAACAGGATTAGGCCACAGAGTGGCACAATGACACAAGGTCCTAGGTCACGGCGAGCAGCCACAAGCAGAGCATGAGGTCAGACAGTGGCACAATGAACATTCTGGAGGGTGGCAAAAACTGGGTTCGGGGGGGGGTGGGGGGTGGGGGTGGGGGTGGGGGCGGGGGGGGGGGGGGGGGGGGTGTGGGGGGGGTTGGGGGGGCGAGGGGGTGGTGGGGGGGGGAGGAGGGGGGGTGGGTGGGGGCGGGGGGGGGTGGGTGGGGGGGGGGGAGGGGGGGGTGGGGGGGGGGAGTGGGGCGGGGGGGTGCGGCGGGGGGGGGGGGGGGTGGGTGTGGTGGGGCGGTGGGTTGGGGGGGGGTTGGGTGGGGGGGGTGGGGGGGGGGGCGCGGGGGGGTGTGTGGCTGTGGGGGGGGGGGGGGTGGGGGGGGGGGAGGGGGGGGGACTGGGGCGTTGGGGTGGGGGGGGGGGGGCGAGTGGGGGCGGGGGGGGGGGGGGGGGGGTAGGGGGGGGGGCGGGGCGGGGGGAGGGGCGGGGGGGGGGGGGGGGGGGGGGGGGGGGTTGGCGGGCGGGCGGGGTAGTAGGCCACAGAGTGGCACAATGACAGAGAGTGGAGGTCACGGCAGCCAGCCAGCATGAGGTCAGATAGTGGCACAATGAACATTCTGGAGGTGCAAAAACAGAGTAGGCCACAGAGTGGCACAATGACAGAGATGGGAGGTGACGCTGCAGCAGCATGAGGTGCAGGACAGTCGCACATGACATTCTGGAGGTGTCAAAAACAGGAATATGCACAGAGTGGCACAATGACACAGTGTCTAGTCACGGCAGCAAGCCACAGCGAGCACATGAGTTCCAGACAGTGGCACATCACATTCTGAGTGGCAAAAACAGAGTAGGCACATATTGGCACAATGACAGAGAGTGGTAGTGACGGCAGCAGCAGGATGATGGTCAACAAGGGGCACAATGACATTCTGGAGTGGCCAAAAACTGGAGTAGCCACAGAGTGGCACAATGACAGAGAGTGGAGGTCACGCAGCAGCAGCATGAGTCAGACAGGTGGCACAAGACATTCTGGCGGTGGCAAAAACAGAAGAGGCCACAAGAAGTGGCACAATGACAGAGAATGTGAGGTGACTGGCTTGCAGCAGCATAGTTCAGACAGTGGCACAATGACATTCTGGAGGTGGCGAAAAACAGGAATAGCCACAGAGTGGCACAATGACACAGTGTTCCTAGGTCCACGGCGGCAGCACAGCAGTTAGCATGAGGTCCAGACAGTGGCACAATCACATTCTGGAGTTGGCAAAAACAGAGTATGCCACAGAGTGGCACTATGACAGAGAGTGAGGTGACGTCAGCATCAGGATGAGGAGACAGTGGCACAATGACATTCTGGAGTTGGCAAAAACAGGAATAGGACCACAAGTGCACAATGACACAGTTGTCGAGGTCACGGCAGCAAGCCACAGCAGCAGCATGAGGTCAGACAGTGGCACAATGACATTCTGGAAGTGGCAAAACAGGAGTATGGCCACAGAGTGGCACAATGAACAGAGTGAGGTGACGGCGGCAGCCAGCATGAAGGTCATATAGTGGTACAAAGACAGAGTGTGGAGATGGGTGGCAATACCATCCCTGGTAAAGATGGTTGTGTGCAGATGGAAAACGGTCAGCAGAAGTGGTGGCATCAGGCGGGTGGCGCATCAGAAAAGTGGCTGAGGCAGTAGTTTTGATACCCAACTATTTCTCACGTTTGGGTGAGGCGTCATGGCTGATGTAGTCTAGAACTCCAAGGCATTGGTGTGTGGAAAATCCTGCCGATCCACGCCTGATTTCTTCTTGATACAAAGGTCAGTCATTCCACATTTCCCGGGTGGTTCAAGCGGGTTCTCCTTGGTAACGATGGCCCCCGCCGCACTGAACGATGCCACACTACTGCCGGGCATGACAGCTCTCCATTGCAAAAACTCGGCAAGTTGCGGCACACATCCAGTTTGTGTCTGCCAGTAGTCCAGTGGATCATCTAACTGGGGTGGCAGAGGAGTTGCTGGTCCAAGTAGTCCACCTCCTGTTGGTTCAGGGTACTGCTCCAGGTCCTGCTGCTGCTGCTGCGACTGCCCTCCTCACTAGCGGTGAAGGAAGCTGCTCATCAGTGACTCCATACTTAGTTGCTGCTGATGGAGCTTGGATACTGCTCCGGACCCCCCCACCTTCCCCCAGCAGCCGCGGCATAGTATGTGAAGCACTGAAGAACCCCCCGGTCAGACCTGTCAGATGGAGGGACAATGCCGCACATAGGCAGCGGCCCACGACTACGTAGGATTTCGCCTATAGTATTTGAGTTTGCCCTCCCTCTAAATAGCTGGAAAAAGGCTCCCCATTTTGGACCGAGCAGGGTCCAATAGGGTGGAGAGCCAGAAGCCCATCCCTCAGCCGGATGCTGACTATTCGGACTTGTCCCCCCCCGCCCCCCCCCCCCCCCCCCACTAGCCAGCAAATCTGCATGCTGCGGGCCATCTGCACAAGTGACTCCGAGGGGCTCCCTGCCTCCATCTCCACTGTATACTGCCACGGTGCTTGCGGGTCATCTGCCTCATCTTCCTCATCTCCATCTACCTCCTCCAGCTGCTCCTGCTCCTCCTCTCTTGTCACCTGGGTAGAAAATCCACTCATTTCACCAGACAATGCTTCTGCTCCAATGTCCTCCTCCTCCTCCATTTCAGTCCCCACCGGACTCATGTGGCCACGAGATGTAGTCGCCACATCTCCAGTCCCCTGCCCAGACAGATTTTTCAGCATCTGTTCCAGGACATGAAGCAGTGGAATGACTTCATTCATCCCGTAGTCCTGGCGACTGACAAATAACGTGGCCTCCTCGAATGGCCTCAACAAACGGCAGGTGTCACGCATGAGCTGCCACTGGCTGACATCAAAGTTACACAGTGGAGTACTCCTGTCCGCCTGGATCATCAAAAAATCGTTAATGGCCTTTCTCTGTTCATACAGTCGGTCCAACATGTGCAGGCTGGAATTCCAACGGTTGGAAACATCGCATATCAGAGTGTGTTGGGGGAGGCCGTTCTGCCGCTGCAACCGAGGAGGGTGTTCCTGGCTTTGTAGGAATGGATGAAGTGCATGCACAGTTTCCTGGCCATTTTCAGAATCTTCTGAAGATCGGTGGAAGACTTCAGGAACCTTTTCACAACCAATTGAACACGTGCCCATGCAGGGGGCATGGACCATCCCTCCTCGGTGCAGCGGACACCATTTCCTCCATTGTCCGTCACCATGGTTCCGATTTGCAGTTGGCGCGGAGAAAGCCACACATCGATTTCTGCTGCATGACGGGAGCAGTTCCTCACCTGTGTGACTTCGTTTGCCGAGGCAAGCCAGGTGTAGAACTGCATGACACCGCTGTGCCCAACACATGTGGTATGATGGAGCAGTACTTGTGGAGGCTGAGATGATGGTGGTGGGGGAGGAGGCGGACATTGGCGCAGGAGCCGCAGTTTGACAACGTGGAGGGGAAAGCGGCGTCTCCTGTCCAAGTTGTTGGTGTGGCTGGGCAGGCAGCACATTCACCCAGTGGGCCGTAAAGGACATGTACTGGCCCTGACCGAAGTTACAGCTCCAGACGTCCGCGCTGCCGTGCACCTTGGAACAAACCGATAAGCTCAAGGACTGGCCCACCTTCTGTTCTACATATTTATGAAGTGCTGGTACTGCCTTTTTGGAAAAAAATTACAGCTTGGAACTCTCCATCTTGGCTCGGCACAAGCCATTAGTTCTCTGAACGGTGCAGAGTCCACCATTTGGAAAGGGAGGGACTGCAGTACCAACAACTTGGACAGGAGCACGGTCAGCTTCTGCACCTTAGGATGGTTGGACGCATACTGTTGTCTCTTTGCAATCGCCTCGCTGAACGACTGCTGGCGCCATGAGTAGCGAGGAGCAGGAGCATCTGGACCGGGAGATGATGTCAAAGAGAAACAGCTCCCTTCTGCAGAGGTGGTGGAGCCTTGACTGGCTGCAATGGCATGCGTGCCACTGGGCGCTGCTGCTGCTGTTGCTTGGCAGCAGGATAGACCACCTCATTTGAGCCACGTTTCTCCCAGGCCACCGTATGGTGACGCTGCATGTGTTGACGCAGGGCCGTGGTGCCAACGTTAGCTCCCTGGCCACGCTTCACTTTCTGCTTACAGATTCTACATATACCCATATTCGGCTCCTCCGGTGTCTTAGCAAAGAACTGCCACACCGCCGAGTATCGGATTTTACCGCCAACGCTCCGCACTGAGTGACTACTGCCGCCGCTGCCTCGCTGAGCCCCTGTGCCGCTACTTTCTTGGACCTGCGAAGCGGGTTTTTTACCCCGTGGCCGCTTGGCTCCCGACCTCACACTGCTGCTATCCTGCTGACTCACGGCCACACAACCCACTTGCTGGCTGCGCCGCTGCCTGACGCGCAAGCTGACGCCCTCTTCTCCTGACGATGATGAAGCCCTTGCCTCACCCGGCTCCCAAGTGCGGTCGGCTACATCATCATCTATTTGTGTTTCATCGTCACTGCTGTCCTCATCACCGTTCTTGGTATGCAGAGGCTGACCCCTCACAACATGACCTCCCATGCCACTCTCAACATCTATACTTTGCCGCCTACTGCAAGAAGCAGGGGATATTGGCCCCATTTCTTCGCTGCCAAGTAGCTGCTGACTGCCCTCCTCAAATTGTTCATCCTCGCTATATAGTGGCGCTGAGCCCAGACCACATAGTAGATCTCTGGCTGAGGGAACCGGATGGGACAGAGGCGGGTTGAGGACAGGTGAGGGCCGCTGACCCGCTCCCGGGCCATGCCAACTAAGGTTTGTGTCTGACGTTCCCACCGACTCTTGGCTGGGGTTGTCAGATGTCATCTGGGAGGAAGTGGATGACCTAGTCAACCAATCAAGAACCCTTGGATTGCTGAACAACACACGGCCGCTAGATGACAGCGGCAGTTGTGGCCTCACCGAGTGACCCCTGCTGCGACGTCCCCTTGCTGTGCTGCGACCTGGGCCTGGAATGTTTGTGCCTCTGCCACTCGCAGGTGAAGAGCCTGCCACCTCTCTGTCTGACATACTGTTTGTTCTAAAATGTACAGACACTGTTTGATGAAGATATCTGTATATGATAAATACACACCCTGTATTTGACTCCAAATGAACCCAGTAACAAGCTTGGGTAACCCTTGGATATAAATTGCGCTCCACAAATGGGCAGGAAAAATTGACTTGTATGTGCCGTTTAAAAAACTCTGTGTATTTTACTGAATGTAAAAGCACAAACAGGCTTAATTAACCTTCGGATATGAATTATGCTACAGAATTTCTTCTGTGGCGGTGAAAAAGAAAGTTTCTTTTACTGAGTACAACTGCAGAAAAATACTTAGTTAACCCCTGGATGTAAATTGCGCCAAACAATTGAGCAACCACAAACTACGAGCTTTGTAGCGTGTTACAATGGCGTGTTTTTTACGCTACACAACGAGAGAAAAAAATTTAATTAACCTTCGCTTGTGAATTATGCTACAGGAAAAATGTATTTTTTTGGCGGTGAAAGACGGTTTATTTTAGTCACCACAGCAGCAAAACAACGCTTAATTAACCCCTGGATGTAAATTGCGCCAAACAATTGAGCAACCACAAACTACTAGCTTTGTAGCGTGTTACAATGGCGTGTTTTTTACGCTACACAACAAGAGAAAAAATTGTAATTAACCTTCGCTTGTGAATTATGCTACAGTAAAAATGTATTTTTTGGCGGTGAAAAAGACGGTTTCTTTTAGTCACCACAGCAGCAGAACAACGCTTAATTAACCCCTGGATGTAAATTGCGCAAAAGAATTGAGCAGCCAAAAATGAAGTGGTATTTGTATTGTAAAAACGCTGTTTCTTTAAATGAATACAACAGGAACAGGCTTAGATCCCCCTTGGATATTCAATGTGCTGTGAGCAGATAGCATTAAAATGTATATGCAGCTGCACTGGACACACACTGGACTTCAGATCCAATACCCCACAAAATCAGAAATAGAACGTTAAGAGAAGCAGTCTCTGAGACAAGCTGAGACACCCCCCAAAAATCGCTGTATAAAAATCAGTTCTTCAGTAAGAGCTATTACAAGCAGCCGCGGCAGCACCTTCCCTAATCAGTACAGTGAGAGAGGTATGAGCTCCCAGCGTCGCGCCCGGACTTATATAGTGCGGTGACGTCACAGAATCCCGCCGGTCTCTGATTGGCTTCATCTCTGCACAGTCATGGAGGCTATGCCCTTCTTTCCCAGCTTTGC
>JAODAL010069830.1:0-16181 GCA_025379985.1 Phyllomedusa bahiana
GAAGGCGGGATTGTGCCTGATGGTACGGGGTTTGTGTTCCCGAAAACGGGGCGCACTGCAAAATCTTGAAGAGGGGAGGGGTTTCGGATTTTTTGTAGTCTGTAGTTTGATGTCCGTAGCTGAGCGGAGAGAGCGGGCAGGTGGTGACAGAGATGGGAGGGATGTATGGGGGTTAAATAGTTTTGGGTTTTAAAAAAGAGAAATTTTTCATCTTTCAGTTGAAAAAGATGTGGATGTAGGGGGGGGGTAAAGGTTTTTTAATATCCCTCTTGCCCCTTTTGCGCAGCTGCCTGTTCAACTATGGTGACTTCCTCCCAGTAAATTTTATCAGGGCTTTTTTATCTTGTTTATGACAAACTTAAATTTTTTTTTTAAAAATTTAAACCGCCACTATATTTGCTAAAACCCCCATTACATTAAAGCACCTTTGACAGGTTCCAAACCTGACAACCCAAAGTCCTCAAAAATGAATGGGCTTTTCTTAAAAACTTTAAAAACTTTTATTGTAGCCCGTTTAAAAAACTTCATTTGGGAAAATAAGTATTTAGGCAAAGTGAGGGGAAATTTAACAAGTTGCGATGTCACCATCGTTAAATCGGGTAAGTGTAATTTCTGCTCCCTCCGAGTTCTTGGGAGACGCCGGGGAGGGGGCAAATGTGTTGGACCGCAAACAACTTATGCACAGAACACCCGGGAACAAAATATTCTTTAAAGCCTTCGGAATACCGCACCCAAGCGGGAATCAAAAGGTTTCCCCCTTTGTAGCAATTTTTTCTTAAGCTGCCAGGGCTGGCGTCCCCTTTGGTTCAGAAACACCCAGCCTTTTTCAGACAACCTGGCCATGACTTGCGAAGTGTCGGCCCTGCTTTCCCCTAATTTTTTTTTCCTTTCCCCATTTTGATATTTTCATTCTTTTTGGGGGAAAATTTTGTTGATCATTGATTTTTTTTGTAATCGAGTTTTGATGCTCCAAATCGTCTGCCCCACTTACACTTTTCCAAGGGGCATTAAGCATTACACAACCCCCAGGGTTACGCATGTGGGGACCCCCTTTTTTAATGGGGAAGCCTTTATCGGGTGGTTAATTTGTTCACCTTTAATAATTGCCCCAAGTGCTGGCACTTGCGAATGCAAATGAAGTTTTTTTAGGGGCAAAAAAAATTTGTATGGTTCCTTTTTTTTCTTTTTGGGTTTTTTTAAATGTCAGCCGATATAATTTCTGATCTAAGGTCTTCCCCTTTCGGTAAAACCAAAAAGGGTTTTTTTTTTAAACATTTTAAAACCATTTTTTTGGGTTTGTTGTTTAAAAACTTTTAAATTTTATTTACGGCCCGCTTAAAAAGACCCAGGCGATCGTAAGTAGACATAAATGGAAACCTTCCCTTCCTTTTTTTTTTTTTAAAGGGTTTCCCCATTGGGGGGCGGGGGGGACATGAGACCTCTTTTCCCAATTTTTTTTATCTCCTCTTTTTTTTTTCCCTATCTTCAAATTTCTAATTTTTCTTCTTAGTTTTGGGGAAAAAAAGTCTCTATCTTTAGGCAAATTTGTCTTGCGCGTATGGGAAATTTGGGGCCTAAAAATCCCTTTAAAAAACCTGGGGGGTATGTGACTATCTCGTGGAGAAGGTTTTTAAATCCGTCTCTTTTGAATTTCAAAGTGGTTTACCAACGTTCCCCCTCTTTTTTTTTTAAAAAACCGTCCAAATAGGAATCTCATGCTGATCTTTTGAGTTTAAAAAAATTTGATTAAAGGGGGGGAATATTGATATACGTTTGTGAATCCCCCAAATTTCTTGTGGGGAAAGCCCGCCCCCAAGAAAAAAACTCATCGACGTATCTCAACCAACACATTGCAAAAGAAAAAAAAGTTAAAGGGTAAAAATAAATTTCTTTTCAAGGCCATAAAAATATTAGCGAAACTAGGCGAAACGGGAGCCCCCATCGGGTCCCCTGTAGTTTGGAGGTAAAAAACCTCCCCAAAAAGCGAAAAAAAATTTCCTTGTAAAAAATGGTTTGAAAAAAAAAGCAGCCGTGCGGAAATTTAAAATTAAAAAGGGAAAAAAATTACCCATCCATAAAAGGGGGCTTTCCCATTAAATTAAGGGGCCCACAAAAGGGCGATACCTTTTGGGGTTTTTGTACATCTTAAATCCCCCCGTGGAAAAGTGTTTTTGGGGTGGCAAACGAGTAGGAACATCAAAACTCGTTTAAACAGAACATTAAAACCAAAGATCAACTATTCCCTCCCAAAAAATGATTAAAATCAAAAAAGGAAAGAGGGAAAAAAAAAATTATGGTTAAACGTCAGTGGCCGACACTTCGCAATCAGGCCTGGCTTTCTAATTTGCGGGTGTGTTTTGAACAAGTGCACTGCCGAGAACCCTGGCAGTTTAAAAGGAAAATTGCTACAAAGGGAACCTTTTTTGGATTCACCGTTTGGATGGGGTGTTTCCGAAGGGCTTAAATGGATATTTAGTCCCCGGGGTGTTCTGTACATATCGTTGTTTCTGCGTGCACAGACACCGCTGCCCGGTCTCCGGCGTCCCCTAAGATACTCCGGAGGGAGCAAAAATTACGACTTACCTTGATTGAACAATGGTGACACGCAATTTTGTTAATCCCCCTCTACTTTCCCTAAATACTTATGTTTATACTGAATTGTTTTAAACGGATCTACAATAAAAGTTTATAGTTTTTAAATAAAGCCCATTCTATTTTTGAAAACGTAAATGCTCTGCAGCATTGGACACTACAGTTTCATATCTCCAACTCTCATGTCCAAGGCCAATAGGGAAAAACGCAATTTTTCCCTTTGTTTTTTGGGGTTTAATTTTTTTGGGGGAAATTAGTATTTGAGGCATTGGGGCAAATTTTAATTGTCTAATTCTTAACAATTTTAAAAATTTTAGACTAGAAAAGTTTAAAATGCGCCACATTTTCTAGTTTTTCCTGGTCGGTTAGTCTTTAATCTAATTTTGGTACCATTTTTTAGTTGGCTTACTTTTTCGGCAGAAACGCGAAAAATTAGGGAAATTTTAAAAGCCCCCCCCTTTTTCCCCATAAACCACACCCTTTTAGGAGTCACACCCCCCTTAGTCGGTTTGGCCGAAGCGCCTGAAATTGTCTAAAAACATAGAAATTTTGGCAAAAAAGCTTGTAAGACATTATTTTTGGGTTGAAAATTTGAGCCAAAATTCTTGCAAACTCTTTGTAAATCTGCCCCATTGTCTTTATTTTGTGGGTTAGTAGAATTCCACCTTTTACCAATTTATTTTGGTTTTAAGAGTTTTACTGAAACCCCCCCCCAAAAAAAAAATTTTTTATTTTTTCTTTTGCTTTGTGGTTCATTTTCTCAGGCTAATTACTTTTGTTTATGTCAACTGAGTTGTCAGGGCTAAATTTTTACAGGGTTAGATTTTTTTTTTTTATTTGCATCAATTTCCATTCTATAGTACTTATGACTTTTCTGCACTTTTAATTCCAATTTTATAGTAGAAATGCATATTTTTAAAAAATTTTCTCTTCAGTCTCACCAGGGTATTTGTACAAGTGCTCACTAGTACAATATAGTACTGTACTTGTGTACTGCAGTATATTGTCATTCAAGTGATCCCAAATTATACGTTGCCTCTGGCCACAATTAGCGTGGGTAGGTAGCTAGGTTAGGTAGGGAAACTATACAACCTGCAAACCTTTCTGTGAATGTAAAAAGTTGGACAGAAAGTTCTGCATGAGACAGACCAGACAGGAAAGAAAAGAGTTAAAGTCGCAAACTGTCCCCCCTCACCTAACTATAGTGTAAGGGTACTTTCACACGGTACGTCTTTGATGCGTTTTTTCAATGCGATTTTTTTTGTGCAGGAAGGCACAGCAATTAAGCGAATTGCTCACAAAAACGCAGCAAAAATCGCAGAATTACCGCGATTTTACTGCAATTTTACCACAATTTTTGCTGCGATTTTTGTGAGCAAGTACAGCATTAATTTTTGTCCTTCCTGCACAAAAAAGCATTGAAAAACCATCAAAAAAGCCCGTGTGAAAAACACCCAAGAAAAAGAGTTTTCCATCACCCTTTCCTAGGTCTGGGTGGCGGGCAGCCTCCGGGACAAAAGCGCTAGTTTTAAATGGTGGGGCGCTGTTTTAAGGGCACCAACAAGCCCCACAATGTAAAAACAAATTTCAACCCCAATATGACATACCTTTAAAAACCACTTATACACCATGCCTCACCAAAACTATTAACACACCTATAACACCCAAGTACACACACAAACCTATTCACACACTGTATACATCCACACACTATATATACACACAAATATTACATACATGCACACATTATATACACAAGCATTATGTACACATACTGTATATATGCACATACATTATGTAAACGCACTGTATACACGCACAGACATTATGCACATACATTGCATACACACTCAAACATGTTCGCACACTGTATACACACAAACATTACATGCAAACACTGTATACACGCACAAAAATAACACAACAAGGGCATACGGGGAACCTGGGGGCCCTAGAAAACTTTTTAATGGGCCCCACCTCACCCGCACCCCCCCCAGGGAAAATTTACCGGAAATCTTTGGCTGCGTTCACACGGCCAGGACAAATATTTTTCCTGTTTTGCGGCCGCCCGACGGCCCTCGGGGGGAGGGGTGGTTTTTTTCCGCGATGACGGAGGGAAAGCCCCCCTCTCCCCTTGAGGGTTAAATTTCCCCCCCGGTAACCGGACAGAAAATGAACATGCTCAAATTTTTTTGAGGGCCCCCGGCGGAAAAAAAACGCCGGGCGGGGAAAAACCCTGCAATGGGGACGCGCAGGGTTTTCCATAGAGCACCATTGTGTCATTCTAAAAACCGCAAAACAGGCTGAAAAAAAGGCCGAAAAAACCCGTGTAGGTTTTACAGCCCTTTGGGTCTTTCACACGGTTGCGGTTTTGGTGCGTTTCTTTCCCGTTTTTTGGTGCTTTTTGTGCGGAAGGCCAACAATTAATGCATAATTGAGCACAAAAACGCATCCAAAAAAAGCATCAAAACCACACCAAAAAAAACCCCACCATGTGAAAGACCCTCAGTCATGCAATAAACATGGGTAAAACCTCACCTAGAACACCAACATAGCTATCAAAAAAAATCCCATTTTCCCAACCAACATTAGCAATCAGAATACATATTGAAACCCGTTATACCCCGAAATCCCCAAATTACCCCCAATGGATGATTTAAAACGCCTAAACTATTACCGAATAAAGATCAGTATACAAAGACCAATATTACCACAATATAGTGGTATATACCAGTGTACACGGGTGGCCTACAGACTGTATATTACCACCATAAATTAACCATATAGTGGTAGATAAGTGTACACAGGCTCTGCAAACTGTATATAATCACCATACAGTGACCATATAGTGGTATATACCAGTGTACACATGTGCCCTTCAGACGGTATATTACCACCATACAGTGACCATATAGTTGTATATACCAGTGTACACAGGTGCCCTACAGACTATATATTACCACCATACAGTGACCATATAGTGGTAGACACCAGTGTACACAGGCTCTGCAGACATATAAGTGATTACAGTGCAGTTACATCTTGTGACTCACAAGTGACATTTCTCTGAGTTTCCGTTTTGTTCTGCATCTGGTCCAGACCTCCATGATGTTTTTTCCCGGCCACCACTCATCCCTATAGATTTGGACACAAATATCTTAGAATTCTCACTTTTCCAGCGCCTCGCTCCCTACCCCCACCTCTGTACAAACTTTCAAGAGGTGGAAAACCGATACAGGCCATAACTTTAGAGGCACAGTCTCCTAGAGGGGAGGAACCCTCTGGGGATTGTGTTACAGTTATGGCCTGTACCCCTCAGAATCATGTTACCAGGTAGACCCCGATTAGGTTAGTAGGCCCTAGGTAGGTAGGTTGGTAGGCTCCATTGAGGTAGGTAGGCAGTACATAGGCCAAAAACAGCATTTGGTTTTGCACATAAAAAAAACTTTGTTTTTAAAAAAGCACAAATGCACACTGGTGTGGCAGCAATACATATAGACATTCAAATTCAAAAAACAGTGGCACACTATGGACAAAAGAAACTATCAAAAAGGACATAGGAATTTTGGAAAAAGCATTACTGCTAACTAGGATACATGTAAAAAATGTTTGAGGTTCTTAGTTCACACTTTTGGCCAAAAATGCTTAAGCCCACTTCCGAACTTCACCGGGACAACAGGCAAGTGGGTCCTACGCTATTGTTACCTCTCTATTGGGTCCTGTTCAGACCAGAACAATTCAGGGAGCGAAGGTACCTGCTTCAAAGCACAGTACATTGAAGGCAGTACATAGGCCCCAGGTAGGTAGATTGGTCCTAGGTAGGTAGGCAGTAGTTTGGCAGATAGGATACAGATAGGTAGATTGGCCATAAGTAGGTAAAAGTTAGGCCCCTGTAAGGTAGGAAGCCCCCAGGTAGGTAGGTAGGCTGTAGGTAGGTCCCAGGTATCTAAATAGGCAGTAGATGGGCCACAGGTAAGCTGTTTGCCGTCTCCAGGTATGTAGGTAGATAGGCTATAGGCAGGGCCAACAAAGGTAGATAGATTAAAGGTGGCGCCCACATAGGTAGGTACATAGGTACATAGGCTATAGGGAGCCCCAAATAGGCAGGCAGGCTTTAGGTAGGCTATAGCGGGCCCATACAGGTAGGCAGGCAGGGTTTAGGTAGTTGTAGGGGCCCAAGCAGGTATGCAGGCAGGGTTTAGGTATGGTATAGGGCCCCATATAGGCTTGCAGGGTTTAGGTAGCTATAGGGGTATAGGGGCCATATAAGTGATGTGGACCGATGCCTGGTAGGCTTAGAGCCTTATGCCTACTAAGACCGAGAAGTCCTGCCTTTGAACGCTCACCTGCAGTTAATTGTTATGCTGATTGCCCCCAGGTGCAGGAGCAGAACTACTGGGGTAGCAGAAGCACTAGAAGCTGCCACGGGGCCCAGGCGCTGTAGCGGTTGCTACGTCTGCTTTCTCGGTAGTTCTGCTCCTGCACACACACTATATACCTGCACACACTATACATACACACACACACAAGCATTGTGTACACACTGTATACACGCGCACACATTATATACACATGGTATACTCACACACATTATGTCACATATACTGCATACATACACACGCACCTACCAATAACGACAAACAGGCCAGTCCCCCTCTCTCACACCAGGCCAAGCCCGTCCTTTTCCCGGGATGCTGTAGGGCCCTTCTTCTTTCTGGGCTGTATTAGGGCCCTTCCTATTGCTAAACCACACCAGGTCCCTTCCTTTTTTTTGGGCACTGCAAGGTCCTTCTTCTTATTGGGCAGCTGTAGAGGCCTTCTTACTTCCTATTACTGGGCCATGTGGTGCCTTCTTCGCCAGGAAATATCTGGCCCTCCCTTTCACCAGTCCGTTCCTCACAAGCAGCAAGTGATGCTGCGGTTCATCAAGGGCCACCTGTGAGTATCGGCCCTGATGTTTGCTTAGCATTTAATAAAAGAAAGGGGCCACGGGCCTGTTCTTTTGACCAAGCTGCTCATGGGCCCACTTGTTTTATATTTTGGCCTGGGCCCCATGTACCAGTAGTACTGCCCTGTCAGCGACCCTGCTCATGTCACTATAGCAGGATCAGCCAGGAATAGCAGAGCTGATATGCCAATCACTGCTGTAAAACCACCCACAGCCTCACAAGGAAGTGCGAGCCTGAAACTGGCTGTGAAGAGCAGGCTTTGTGAAACAGAATGGGGAGAACACCCTTAAAGTTGAGCAAATTTCATCTGGTTGTCCTTTTAACTTTTATAAAAAAAAAAAAAAAAAAAATTGTATTTAACATTTTTAGTGCTCGGGCATTTTCTGACATTGTAAGATTTTTTTTTTCTGTTTCATGTTGTAAATAATATATACTGGGAAACACAATCAAAAAGGGACACCTGAAAGAGCTCAATTACTGAAATATGTACATTGTGTTTGTAGTTTTTTTTTTTTTTGTTTGTTTTTGCTTTTTTCCTTGAATTTCTAAAGAAGAACAAAGAAGCGCAAATACATCTCTATTTTTAGTCTTTCTACATTGTAACTTGTTTTAGTTCATTGTATTCTGGTACATAAGCATATCTGATTACCTGCCTGGGAATATTTGATGATGTCACTTTCTTTGTCTGCATTTTCTTAGAACGACCTGCCTACATGAACTTTTGTAATGTTCATCTTTGCCATCATTAACCCTAAAATAAAATTCTCTTTGTATTAACTCTTTGGTGTATATAAGTATTCTTCAGAAGGTTATATAGGTTGGGCACACTTTTTAATAAAACCACTATGTAAAGATTTAGGGCGATGTGTGAATTTGCATGCGACAGTTTTTTGGAGTGTACTGCTGGCACACTGTTCTATGGATGACACAACACATTTTAATGTGCCTAAAACTGCCATACAAAGTTTGGCGCATTGCACTCTATGCGCCCAAATGTTTGGTGCATAACTTTTTCATTCATACTGTCATATTGTCAAGTTGATGACAATATTATACACTCCTCTATATCTATTTAGAACTGGCGTCATCGGCAAGTTTAAATGGCGCATGCAAATTCATATATGTCACCCTAATTTTCTTATTGCATGCATCATATTAGCTTAATTTGGAGGGTGATATATATATATATTTATATATAATATATATATATATATATATATATAAAATATATATATATATAAATATATATATATATATATATAATATATATGTGGGATGGTAATATATTATTTATATATATATATAAAATATATATATAACACGCACGGTATGTTTGGGTCCGTATATATTTGGATATGACACAAATTTTATTTTTGTCCCTGTTTACTGAAAAATAGAAAAATATTCAAGTCGTTGTCATGGGGTCCGGCGCGGGTGCCGCGGCTCCCCGCGACCATCCCTCTCCTGCCCGGTCCCTGACGCCGGCTCACTTACCAGTCCACTCTCCTGTGCACGCTGCTCCTGCCTGTCCCGGGCGCCGCACGCGTACCCGCTGCTTCGGGCGCGTGCGCGACGGCTGGTCTGGAGTTAAAGGGCCAGCGTCCCGGTCATTGGTCTATTGCCGGCCGCTGGTCCGAGATACGGAATACGCCCCCAGCACTCTCTGCCAGTTCGTTGGTGTGCGTTACCTAGTCTAGAGAGTGTTAGAAGTCCTGTCTGATTATCCGTGTACCAGTCTGTCCGCTACGTTTCCTGACCTTGCCTGTTTGCCGCCTGCCCTGACCTTCTGCCTGTCTCTGACCACGAAACTCTGCCGCCCGTCCTGACCTCCTGCCTGTCCCCGACTACGCCTCTGTATTTCGATTCTGTACCACGCATTACCCCGGGGTAGCGACCTGGTAGCCTCACGCCGCAGCAAGTCCATCCCGCTTTGCGGCGGGCTCTGGTGAACACCGGGGGCTGCTTAGACTCCGCTCCCTGGTGTGGCTTAACCATCATCACTTGCGGTGGTCCAGCGAATCCACCATACCCGTTACAGTCATAGTTGTATAATGGACATGGACATAAAGTCCAGACTTTCAGCTTTCATTTGAGGGTATCCACATTAAAATTGGTAAAGTTGAAAAATAGATATAGGCCCATCACGTCTAACTTGCAACCCTACCATGCTGATCCAGGTAAAGACAAAAACCCCTGTACGTGTGTGTGTGTATACCTCTTATCTCTTGAACTGTTCCTCATGTCTAAATGTTACAGCCACAGACTGAAAGGGGTTTTGCCAAAATGTGGGAAGCTTGCAAATTAAATAATAAACATTTTCACCATTCATCATTGTTAAAAATTCTGTAGCTGCCACCTTAGTGATCCATAGTGTGTAGCTTGTCTCCAGGGGGTACAACCAGTAATGAGAGCTCCTCAGTCTTGCCACACATGCTCAAACATCACCTCTCCTCTCAGGAAGCTACTGTCAGTCTATTCTCTGTCTGGTAATCATAGACAGTCACTCACTGCTGAGTAAGGTTTCAATCCAGGTACTGTCATCTGTACTTAGTCAAACAGTGCAAATAAATAAAAAAAAAAAGAAAAGTCAACCAAGTATGTGCATTGAGGCAAAAAAAATCCATGTTTGGTTCCTGCAGGGATTTGAACCTAGGACCCCTATGATGGAAGGCAGAAGAGCTAACCACTCAGTTACATTGTATCAACTCACAGCTCTGTACATAAACAGACCTTTGTTTCTCTGAGTGATCACACTGTGTAGAAAGATATGGTGATGTCAAGCCTGCTGGGTCACATGATTTGCAGTTCAGACAAATCATACACGCCCCCTTTAAAACACACTGAAAACTGAAGCTAGATAAACCAGGCATAAAAAGCCTTCATGGCAAAACCCCTTTAAATATATTTTATGTGACAGAGCACCACAAAGTAGCAAGAATTTTTGAAGTGTAAAGAAAATGATACGTGCTTTTCACAATTTTACAAATTAAAAATGTGGCGTGCATATGTATTCAGCCTCCTTTTAGCTGTAATGACAGCTGCAAGTCTGTTGGGGTATATTTCTACCAATTAGAGGTTGGAATTTTTACCCATTCTTATATGCAAAATAGCTCTAGTTAAGTCAGATTGGTTGGTGAACATTTGTAAAGAGCAATTTTCAATTTTTTAAAACGGTTTTCCCAATGGATTTGGGTCTGGTTTTGCTGGGCCATTTTACCACTTGAATATGCTGTGATGTCGATTCCTTTGTAGCTTTGCCTGTATGTTTAGGGTCTTTTTTTCCCCGGGAATTGAACCTATCCCCCAGGGGGGGGGGTGGGGGAAGGGGGTTTGGGGGGCCCACCCTACTGACAAAAAATAAATTTACCGACCTTCGGAATAAACGCCCCCCCTTTTTACCCATAATACAGTGTGCAAAACAGAACTTATTGTTTAGTAAAATAGCAAGAGATCACAACTGTTTATCTCACACTTTTCATCTAAATTCATAGACACAGGGCTAAGTAGCCCATCCATACCCCCTCCACCCCTTCAATACCCCCTCCACCCCTTTCCCCCATTCCCCCTCCAAAAAAACCCACAAAAAAAAGGTCCCTCCAAAACCCCACTTTAAATTATCCCCCCCCCCACAAAAATAAAATATTCCCCTCCCCCCCAATAAACCAAAAATCCCCCACCCCAAAATACAAACCCCTTCCACGGGTTCCCCCTGGTCCACAAACCCCCTTGCCACTTCCCCCTAAAATAAACACCCCAAAAAAAATGGTAAAAGTTTAACCCCCCCCCCTATCACAAGGGTAAAATCAGGGAACCCAGGGGAAAAACCCCCCAGGTAAAACCTAAAAAACACCAAAAAACCACATAGAGTCAAACCACTGGATAACCTACAACACCCCATTAGAGACCACTAGAGGTCAGACACCAGCTCAGGTATAACCTACAACACCCCAAAAAGGACCACATAAGTAGCACCGCTCAGTATAACTAAAACCCCATATAGAACCACATAAGGTCAGACCCCACCGGTAAAACCCACAAACACCGCCGTAAAAAAAGGGAAAACCCCCCTAAAAAAAAAGGGCAGACACCAGCTGGGGAAAACCCCACAACCCCAAACATATAAGACCACATAGGGAGACACCAGCTGTAAAACCTACAACCCCACCATATAAGACCACAAGAGGTCAGACATCAGCTCAGGTAAAACCTACAACACCACCAAAAGAACCCATAGAGGCAGAAAACAGCTCAGGTAAACCACAACACCACCAAATTAGAGACCACATAAGGTCAACACCATTTGGGCTCACATCACATTACAGTAAATACGCATAACCCAAATAAAGAAGTAAAATAACCCCCTGAAATCAGGTACCCCCGGGAAAACTCCTATCGAGGGTTCTTTCTTTCGGGTCTTCTTTTTCCCCTTTTCCCTGTCCGTTCCAACGCCAATGACTTGTCCCCGGCCACAACTAAACCCGCAGAAATTACACACAAAAATTTAGAATCCTCAATTTTCCAGCATCTCTTTCCCTTTCCCACCCGTACAACTTCCCGGGTGGAGAGCGGGTACAACCCATAACTTGGGCCTATATCCTAAGGGTTGAGGGGGGGAAAGGAAAAAAACCCTCTGGAAATAATGCTACAATAGGGGCTGCTGCCCCCAATTATATTACCATAGGTATCAAGACTCTGGGTAGTAGCAAATGGGAAAGGCCCCAGTCTGTGGAGGTGGTTTTCCCAGTTAGGGGTTGGGGGGCCCCCTTTTATAGCCACCGGGGCCCCTTTTAGGTAGCAGGGGCCCCGGGTATTTCAGGGGCCCCTTTTTTTGGGCCAGGGGCCCTTTTGGAGGTGCAGGGGCCCCCCCCCTTTAGCAGGAGGTATCGGGGCCCCTTTGAAAGGGCCAGGGACCCTTGTACAGGGCCCCCCTTGGGTAGCGGGGCCCCTTTAGGTAGCCGGGCCCCCTTGTAGTCAGGCCCCCCTTGTAGCAGGGCCCCCTTTTGGTAGCGGGCCCCCCCTTTGGTACAGGGCCCCCCCTTTTGTAGTCGGGCCCCTTTGTACCCGGGGGCCCCCTTTGTAGCACCCCCCCCTTGAGCCAGGGCCCCCCTTGGGTACCGGGCCCCCTTTTTTTGGTAGGGGCCCCCCCTTTGTAGCGGGGGCCCCCCTTGTACCAGGGCCCCCTTTAGTAGCCAGGCCCCCTTTTTGGTAGCAGGCCCTTTGTAGTCGGGGCCCCCTTGTACCAGGGCCCCCTTGACCGGGGCCCCCCCTTTTGTAGCCAGGCCCCCCTTGTAGCAGGGCCCCCCCCTTGTACCGGGGCCCCCCCTTTTGTAGCCGGGGCCCCCCCTTAGTAGCCGGGGACCCCCTTTAGGTAGCGGGGCCCCCCTTAGGTAGCAGGGCCCCCTGAGGTACCCGGGGGCCCCCTTTTGTACCGGGGCCCCTTTTGTAGCGGGGCCCCTTTTTGTAGCCGGGGCCCCCCCTTTTGTAGCCGGGGCCCCCCTTGTAGTAGGGGCCCCCTGTAGCCCGGGGCCCCCTTTAGTGGGCGGCCCCCTTGTACAGGGCCCCCTTGTAGCAGGGCCCCCTGTGTTCAGGGCCCCCTTGTACCCCATCCCCTTTTTGTAGTAAAGGGCCCCCCTTGTACCAGGGCCCCCTTTTAGCCGGGCCCCCCCCCTTGTAGCCGGGCCCCCCCCCTTTTGTAGCCAGGCCCCCCCTTTTAGCCGGGGCCCCCTTTTAGGTCCAGGGCCCCCCGTATTTCCAAGACCCCTTGAGCCAGGGACCCCCTGTAGTTCGGGCCCCTTTAGCAGGGCCCCCCTTTTACGGGGCCCCTTTTAGCCGGGGCCCCTTTTGTAGGGACCCCCCTTGTGCCAGGACCCCCTTGTACCAGGCCCCCCCTTGTAGCCGGGGCCCCCCTTGTAGCAGGGGCCCCTTGGGTAGCCAGGCCCCCCTTGGAGCCAGGGGACCCCCCCCCTGTACCGGGGACCCCCCTTGTAGCCAGGGACCCCCTGTAGCAGGACCCCCTTGTACCAACCCCCTGTAGTCGGGAGCCCCCCCTTTAGCCAGGGCCCCCTGTACGGGGCCCCCCCTTTCCCCGGGGGCCCCTTGTAGTCAGAGCCCCCCTTTAGCAGGCCCTTGTGCAGGGCCCTTTTGCCAGGGACCCCCCTTTGTACCCGGGGGCCCCCCTTTTGTAGCCAGGGCCCCCTGTAGCAGTCCCGTAGCAGCCCCCCCCCCTTGTACCAGGCCCCCCCTGTAGCAGGGACCCCCCTTGTAGCCAGGCCCCCCCCTTTACCCGGGGACCCCCTTGTAGCCAGGGCCCCCCTGTATCGGGGCCCCCTTGTAGAAAGGACCCCCCCCCCCCTTTGTACCAGGCCCCCCTTGTACCAGGGCCCCCTGTAGCCAGGGCCCCCTTGAGCAGGGACCCCTTTGTAGCAGGGCCCCTTGTAGCCGGGGCCCCCCTTGTAGCCGGGGGACCCCTTGTAGCGGGGCCCCCCCTGTAGCAGACCCCCCCCTTGTACCAGGGCCCCCCCCTTGTAGCCGGGCCCCCCCTTGTACCGGGAAACCCTTGTAGTCAGCCCCCCTTGTAGCCGGGGCCCCCCTTGAGTAAAGGGCCCCCCTTGTATCAGGGACCCCTTTGTAGCCAGGGACCCCCTGGCCGGGGGCCCCCCCTGTACCGGGGACCCCCTTGACCAACCCCCCTGTAGCAGGCCCCCCTTTTTGCCAGGGGCCCCTGTAGCAGGGCCCCCCCTGTATCAGGGACCCCCCTTGTAGCCGGGGGCCCCCCCTTGTACCAGGGCCCCTTGTAGCCAGGCCCCCCCCCTGTAGCGGGCCCCCCCCTTTGTAGCAGGCCCACCCTTGTACCAGGACCCCTTGTAGTCAAGCCCCCCTTGTACCACCCCCCCCCTTGTAGCCGGGGCCCCCCCCTTGACAGGCCCCCTGTAGTCGGCCCCCCCTTGTACCAGGGGACCCCCCTGTCCCGGGGCCCCCCTGTAGGGGGCCCCCCTTGTAGCCGGGACCCCTGTACCAAGCCCCCTTGTACCGGGGGACCCCTGTTCGAGCCCCCCCTGAGCCGGGGAACCCCCTGTAGTCGGGGCCCCCCTTTTTAGTCAGAGCCCCCCCCCCCTTGTAGCCGGGGACCCCTTGTCGGGGGACCCCCTGTACAGGGCCCCTGTGTCGGGCCCCCGTAGAAAAACCCCCCCCTTGTACCCGGGGGCCCCCCCCTTGTGCCAGGGACCCCCTTAGCAGGCCCCCCTGAGTCAGGCCCCCTTGTAAAAGGCCCCCCGAGTCAGACCCCCCCCTTGTGCCGGGGACCCCTTAACCAACCACCCCTTGTCCGGCCCCCGGCGGGGCCCCCGTGCCGGGCCCCCCCGGTTCAACCCCCCCTTTTTTAAAGCCAGGGCCCCCCCTTGGCCGGGGCCCCAGTGGGGGGGGGGGGGGGGGGGAGGGGGGGTTGGGGGGGGGCCCCCGGGGGGGGGGGAAGGGGGGGGGTGGGGCGGCCCAGTGCCCGGGCGGATCGGGGGGCGGCGGGAATGCCTCCGGGGGCCCCGAGGCTCGGGGGGCCCACCCCGGGGTTCCCCCGGGCCCCCAGCGGCCGTCCGAGCCTGCCTATGCCCCAATCGGAAATCTTTTGCACCTGTAATGTTTTGTGTGTTCAGGGGAAGTTGCAGTGTTGGGTTTTTCTTTACACAAAATTTTTGGGATTTGGCAAAAAGTTCCATTTGATCTCCGACCGACACCTTCTTCCCCATGTTGCGTTCCCCTTCTTATGGGTTGCTTTTAAAAAGGGCTTTCTTTTTACCCTTCTCTTAAAGGCCCGGTTTGTGGGGTACACCTAATAATTGTTCTGTGGGCAGCTTCCCCACCTGGCGTGGCCTCTCACTCCCCCAAAGGGCCCTGGGCTTCCAGGGGTTTAATTAGTGCAGTCCTTTCTGGGGTGTCATTTTAGGTGGAGGGGTGTCTTGGTAGGTTACAGTTGTGCCATATTTTTTTTCATTTTTGGTGATGGATTGAACAATGTTTAAAAGGGTTTAGAGCAAGATTTTTTTTTTTTTTTTTAAACCTAACCCTGAATTACTTTTCCACAACTTTACCCTTCGATTTTTCCTTGGGTTCATTTGCGTTGGGTTCACTAATGTTCTTAATAACCCCTAGCCCTTTACAAACAGCTATAGTTGTATGAAAAAAAATGACAAACTATATAGATCTTTTTAGGTGACTTCAAAGAAAATTGGGCTAAAATTTTTAGGAGATGGCTGAATACATATGACCCACAATTTCAGTTACTTCGTTTGCTCTTCACATAAAAAATTAATAAAAAACATTTTTTTGTGATGTAACTTTAAAAAAAGAGGAAAAGTTAAAAGGGTATGAAAACTTTTACAACTTAGTTAAAGTTTTTATGTAAACACATTGCATACTTGACAATTCATAAACAAAGCTACAACAGATCAAATGGACTTTTAAACCCCTTTTACAAAGCTACCCAAGTCATAGGGGGTCCTAAAATTGATTTGGTACGCATGAAGACATACGGGGTCACAACGACATGGGAACCCGCTGTAATTTTAGTGATTGGCACTCTTAATGGAAAAGGTAATGTGGAAAGGGGAGTACATCCAGATTGGTAAAGGTGTTAATGTGTTGACGATT
>JAODAL010069831.1:0-16180 GCA_025379985.1 Phyllomedusa bahiana
CTGACTTTGCTCCAAAACTGGGGGCTACAACAAGAGGGACTGCAAGGCGTTCCCGACCGCCCGGGTTTTTTTTGCCGATTGACCCCTTCCTTCTCCTCCTCTAGGGCATCAGTAAGGGGGGGTCAGAGCAGAGAAAATCTCCTTTTTTGGGCCTTTTGTTTTTTAACATGCCTTCTGACCCCCAACCCATTTTTATCATCAAAGGGCTTCAGAAAATGGATTATCCCAGTGGGGGGTACCGATTTACATTTGGGCTGCTTCATGTTGGACGGATGCTGTGATGCTGAGACGACATTTGTGGCCGTGACGGGGAGGACGGGGAGGTAAGACTGCGGGATGCAGTTGCATTAACCACTGAAGGACAGTTTGGCGACTTTGTTTCTTACTGAATTCACGGCCCTGACCCACGATGACGGGCCTGACGGCCCCGGCAACTGAGACCGCTGGCATGCGGGTTATCGCCGCACGGAAGGAGCACCTTCTCTCGTACCTCACCTCCTGTCCTACCCCCCTCTTTGCCCTTACCACCTGAATTTCGCTCCATGTTCAAAATATACAATTTGGAAAAGGGTATGGAAGATTTTTGGAAAGTCTCTTTTTAAAAGACGGCAAATCCAGCTATTCTAAAATCCCTCAAATCAAAAAAAATTGCGGATTCAAAAAAACTGAAAGTAATTACAAGTCAAAAAAGCGGGCCCGCCAAAGGAAAAAAACACGATATGAAATGTTTTCGGAAATAAAAGGATTTTTTGGCACCTATCAATTCACCGGGGGGGCTAAAAAATTGCAGTATTCATTTTTAAGTGAAAGGGTGCCTCAATGAAAAAAGCGTAGTGCACCAAAGTAAAAAAACACGTATCTGTAATGTATTCGGATAAAAAAAAGGTATTTTTTGGCCCTAAAAATTCACCTGTGGTAATACAAAATTGCGGGTTTTTCAAATTTAACTGCAAGGTGGCTCTTAAACAAATCTGGACGGGGCAAAAGGCCAAAAACACGTATCTTAATGTATTCGGATAAAAAAAGGTATTTTTTGGCACCAACAATTCACCTGTGGTGATAAAAAATTCAGTATTCACTTTTAAGTGAAAGGGTGCCTAAATGAACAAAACTGATCCCCCAAAGTAAAAAAAACACTATCTGTAATGTATTCGGATAATAAAAGGGTATTTTTGGCACCTATCAACCTTGCTCACTTGTTTTGATTTAATTTAAGTACAAGGTGGATATATCAACAAAGGGGGAATGGGCAAAATTGAAAATGAACACCTATCGAAATGAAAACTGATAAAAAAGTGAGTTTGCCCCTAAAAAAGGCCCTGCAGTTACTAAAAAGATGTTACCTAAAGTTCAGGCTCCCCCAATATCCAGGAAATATTTTTAATAGAAAACTGTTAATAAAAAAGCTATTTCAATGCCTACACAAGTCTTGGGAACTTTATCCAGTATTCTTTAAGAGCTTGTCTGTGTTCGCCCCCGGGGGCCCCCCCGCCGCGCCCCCCCCCGGACGTTTCAGCGGGAAAGCCCTTTTAAAATTTTCCCACCAAATATAAAAAAATTTTCCCAAACCAACAACTAAATTTAAGGATCACAGCCAAAAGAAAAAAGTTTTTTCTGTGAAGAAATAAATAATTTCCTGAGCTGTTTTGGGGCACAAGCAGAGCGCACGCCTTCCCGAACCGAGAGACACTGAGGCTGAACAGGGAACTTGTTCATTTAAAAACGAGGTCATGTGATTTTTCCCCCAATCGCAACCATACACATCCCCAGTCATGACTCGCACACAATCTCACCCTGCTCTAATTTTTGTAAACTGTTTTTCTGGCCGCCAAAATTTCAGGAACGCCGAAAAAGGCGCGATCTAATAATGAAGCACAGATTTTAACCCAATTAAACGCATGATCTAAAAAATCCGATCACCATAAAAACTGTGCTGATTTCAACTTTGTCGATAATAATCGCTCAACACTAATAATAATCAGTGATGAGCGATTGTGTCAACTATCAATATCGATTCGATAGTCGATATCGGCAATTATCATGGCGATATCCGATAGTCGCTAACAGATTATTGCTGATGACCATTAAAGTCTATGGGTGAGGAACAACACCTTCAATCTTACACCCAAAAAGGGGAGGAGAAGCTGGAATTAAAATCCACAACAGTAAACTGGATACGTGCTACATCTTAGGCAAGACAATAAGGCTATAAAAGTCACAGAAAAAAAAAGTCACAGACTATTCACTATCCCTGTCTTGTACCACAGCATGACCATTAAACCTGCATGACCCACAAATTAAAAAGTGCCAGAAGGCAGTATGTTTTTAACCATCATTTTACTTGAACTGGACATTTACGATGCCTGTCCTGGACCGCAGCATGACCCTTAAACCTGTCTGACCCACAGATTAAAAAGTGCCGGAAAAAGGAGTCTTTGAACCACCATTTTAGTTGAACTGGACATTGACTATGCCTGTCCTGGACCGCAACATGACCCTTAAACCTGTCTGACCCACAGATTAAAAAGTGCCAGAAAAAGGAGTCTTTGAACCACCATTTTAGTTGAACTGGACATTGACTATACCTGTCCTGGACAGCAGCATGACCCTTAAACCTGTCTGACCCACAGATTAAAAAGTGCTGGAAAAAAAGAGTCTCTGAATCACCATTTTAGTTGAACTGGGCATTAACTATACCTGTCCTGCACCGCAGCATGACCCTCAAACCTGCCTGACCCACAGATTAAAAAGTGCCGGAAAAAGGAGTCTTTCAACCACCATTTTAGTTTAACTGGACATTGACTATACCTGTCTTGGACCGCAGTATGATCATTAAACCTGTATGACCCACAGATTAAAAAGTGCCAGAAAAAGGAGTCCTTCAACCACCATTTTAGTTGAACTGGATATTGACTATGCCTGTCCTGGCCCCGAAAGCATGACCCTAAAACCCTGCAGGACCAACAGATTAAAAAGTGTCGGAAGAAAGTAGTCTTTGAAGCAGTATTTTAGGGGAAATGGACATTGACTACCCCATATCCTGTAACGCAGCATGACCCAAAAACCCGCACAGGTGCCCTTATGGACCATCAGCAAAAATTTTGCAATAAAAATAAACTGTCATTGGCACATACGTTTCGCCGTGAAGCAGCAAGGCACGGTAGGGGTTAATCCCTCTAGTCAGTCGACACACCCAGGGAAAGCCGGCTGATAAAGCTTAGGAGTGACAGCTCACTCCTAATCAAGTCAGAAGGTGTTGTCGCACTGGCCAATAGGAGGGCCGAGGCCGAAACCAAATCGTCTGCTGTGGCGGGCTCGGTTCCTCATTTAAACTCCCTCACTTCTCCATCTTTGCCTGAGAAAGGTTTCCACTTGCTACTTCCTGTGTTTCCTGTTGGTATTTTCTCTCCTGATCTCTTACCTCGGCTCGCTTCCTGACCTTGCCTTTGCCTCCGACTTTGTACTGCGCTCCTGACCATGTTTGGACCCCGGCTTGCTTTTTGACTATTCTTTTGGCTTACTGATGTGGTTTTGGGGCTGCCCTGGCTTCAGAAACATAACCCGGTGTCTGACTGGAATTCAGGAGAATTAACCATGTAGGGGCAACAGTGTGTTGGCAGATGTCTCCCTGTCATACTGGGCAATACAGATGATCCGGTACCTCTATTGCCCAAGGAGACTGTTGTCTCGGTTATTTCCCCTGATTTAGCCACGGAGATTAAGACCCTCCAGCTTATGAGACCTGCCAATTGTCCTGTTTCGAAGGTCTTTGTCCCCCCCTCAGCCCGGCTATGATTTATTAAAAGAATTTCATGATTCTTTTTTTATCTGGACATCCTGGGGTGTCTGGCACAAAGAGGCTGATTTCTCGTATTTACTGGTGGCCATCATTATCTCGTGATGTTGAGGCCTATGTGGCATCTTGCGAAGTCTGTGCTCGGGCAACGGCTCACAGCACTCGTCCTCCACGCGAACCTTGCCCTCGCCCGAGACCTGACCATCCGTGGACTCATATTTCCATGGAGTTCATGACTGACCTTCCAACCTCAGAGGGTAAGTCAGTTATTTGGGTGGTAGTGGATCGTTTCATAACATGTGCCATCTTGTTCCCTAAGGGGTTACCGTCGTCCAAAAAACTTGCTGAACTTTTCATCAAACATATTGTCAAATTGCATGGTTTACCTGAGAATATTGATTCTGACAGAGGGGTTCAATTTGTTTCTCGTTTTTGGAGAGCCCCCTGCAAGGCTCTGGGTCACCCTGTCCTTCTCCTCTGCCTTCCACCCAGAGACTAATGGCAGACTGAGAGGGTAAATCAAATGGTAACACAAAAACTCAGTTGTTATGTATCTGATTCAGCAGGTAGATTGGGTAAAATATTTTACCGTTGGTTGAATTTGCCATTAAAAAAATCAGGATAGTAAGCTCGTCTGGAAACCTCACCATTTTACTGTAATTATGGTTTTCACCCAAGGCATGCATAATTTTCCAGTGCTACGTCTGATCACAGCGGGGTGAATGTTATCATTAAAGATCTGTGCACAGTTTGGGCCCAAGTTCAGAAGAACCTGGTCAACACCCAGAGCATCCAAAAAAGAAAGAGTGACAAAAGACGCTTTTGCTCTAGTGGTTTTGCTGTGGGGGATAAAGTTTGGTTGTCCACCCGAAATCTTCGCCTAAAAGTGCCTTGCGGGAAATTAGCTCCACGATTTGTGGGGCCTTATGTGGTGCAGGAATGGTGAACCCCGGTGGCATACCGTCTTAATTTACCTCCCCCCTCCGGGTTCATAACGTTTTTCCCCCAGCACTATTAAAAAGGTACATTCCCCTCTCCGACTTCACCTTCGATACCCCCTCCTCCTGTTAGTGCAGAGGGGCAGTTGGAATATGAAGTCGCCCGCATCTTAGACTCCCGTAGAGTGCAGAGGTCCTTACAGTACCTTGCCCACTGGAAGGGTTATGGCCCGGAGGAGAGGTCGTGGGTTCCGGCCAGGTTCATCCAAGCTGAATCGCTGATCAGGGAATTCCACGACTCTCACCCGGACAAACCCAAACCAGGGAAGGGTCCAGTGGCCCCTCCTAAAAGGGGTGTACTGTCACGCCGCACGTTTCCGCCGTGAACAGCAAGGCACGGTAGGAGTTAATCCCTCTAGTCAGTCGACACACCCAGGGAGAAGCCGGGCTGATGAGCTTAGGAGTGATAGCTCAGCTCCTAATCAAGTCAGAGGTGTGTCGCACTGACCAATAAGAGGGCCGGAGGCCGCACCAATCGTCTGCTGGGGCGGGCTCTGGGTTCCTCATTTAAACTCTCTAACTTCTCTCAGTCTTTGCCTGAGAAAGGTTTCCCCTTGCTACTTCCTGTGTTTTCCTGTTGGTATTTGATCTCCTGATCTCTGACCTCGGCTCGCTTCTTGACCTTGCCTTTGCCTCCGACTTTGTACTGCGCTCCTGACCATGTTTGGACCCCCGGCTTGCTTTTTGAAATATTCTTTTGGCTTACGTTTTCTTGGCATATAGTTTCCCGTACTGTGGACTGACCCGGACTGTTGGACTTTGAGTTTCCCTGATGGCCCTGCACTTAGCAGCGTAGGGGCTGTCGTCCAGTTGGGGGCTGCCGCCTAGGGCAGCACGTCAAGTAGGCAGGGACAGTGGGCTGGGTGGCAGTCAGGGCCCACTGCACATCCTCTAGCGTGACATAAACTATATTAAAAACAACTCATTTTCCAATACTGCTGCTGCTAGAGCTACTTGCCATTCTACTGGTGACATTGTTCCACCGTGACATTAGAATGTGAAGCAAACGAAACAGATGTCCCCAGTAAGTCAACGAGGCCTGTCTGAAAATCCTGCATTCTACTGTCAACTGGGTTGAAGGAAATTACTGATCAAGGCAGGTGAGGCTGTAAACGTGGATCACGCAGGTTCAGCTAGCAGGGCCGGAGGGGGCCCGTGAAATGGGAGGGACGAGGAGGTAAGACTGCTGGATGCAGGTTGCATTAACCACTGAAGAACAGATTGGCGACGCTGTTCGTTACTGAGATTCACATGGCACAGACCCAGAGATGACAGGCCTGACGGTCCTGCAACCGAAGATCTGCTGGCTTGCGAGTTGTCGCCAGTACTGGAAGTAGCACATTCTCTCGTACCTCTACCTCCATGTCCTACACCTCTTTTTGCTGGCTTACCACCTGCATTTCGCCCCATGTTCAGAAAGATATAAATTTAAAAAGGTATGGAAGAGTTTTTGACAGTCTCTTATTGAAAGACGGCAAATCACAGCTATTCTTAAATCCCTCTAATGTCCAACACCAACTAGGAGTAGAAACAGAATTGTTTCTATCGAATACCTGTGAAATGCGGTCTGGTGGAAAAATCGTAAGACAACATCAACTGTGTTCTTCCTTCAGTCCCAGGGATTTACAACTGCCCAGTAGGACTAGCAATTGATAGTTTTCAACAAACTATCATACAAGTGCGCTATCTGCGCCAAACTGAGATTCACCGAGCGCAATAAAACTATTCAAAAGTTGAGAAATTGTGTTTTTTGCATCAATGACAAACGAGAACAGTTACTAGAAAATTTTTCTATCAAAATTGTCGTACAGCATGGCTATTTGAAAAAAAATGGGGCAGCACCACGTGCAATACAGCTATTTAAAAGTTATACGGATAACAAACGGTGGTTTTGCACCAAGGAAATACACCAACAGTTACTACAATATTTCTGTATCCAAATTTAAGTACAAGATGGCTATTTGAAAAAAACTGGGGCGCACCAAAGTGCAATACAGCTATTTAAAAGTTATACAGATAACAAAAGGTGGTTTTTGCACCAATTAAATTTAGCAACAGTTACTAGAAAATATCTGTATCCAAATGAAAGTACAAGGTGGCTATTTGAAAAAAACTGGGGCGCACCAAAGTGCAATACAGCTATTTAAAAGTTATACGGATAACAAAAGGTGGTTTTTGCACCAATGAAATACACCAACAGTTACTACAAAATTTCTGTATCCAAATTTAAGTACAAGGTGGCTATTTGAACAAAACTGGGGCGCACCAAAGTGCAATACAGCTATTTAAAAGTTATACGGATAACAAAAGGTGGTTTTTGCACCAATGAAATACACCAACAGTTACTACAAAATTTCTGTATCCAAATTTAAGTACAAGGTGGCTATTTGAAAAAAAACGGGGGCACACCAAAGTGCAATACAGCTATTTAAAAGTTATATAGATAACAAAAGGTGGTTTTTGCACCAATCAAATACACCAACAGTTACTAGAAAATGTCTGTATCCAAATTTAAGTACAACGTGGCTATTTGAAAAAAACTGGGACGCACAAAATAAAAGGTACAATTTCACCTCAGGTGCAGTGTGCTAGCCAAAAAGTGGTAAAAAATGCCATTTCAATGCAGGTTCAAAGCATAGTCTGGGCTGCATAATATACACCCTCCTTTCCAAAGCCTGTCTGTCCGTCCGCCCCCCCCCCACCTCCTCACAGCTGGACAGCGCTAGATGCGTCTTTAAAAGTCTGTGTCTAACTTAATAAGAACTGAAATTCTCTAATCTACCTCTATTTTAATGTTCACAGCTAAAAGCATAGTTGTCTGTATGAATAAAGAGAAAAACTGTGTCTCTGAGCTGAGCTGTATTGAGAGAGACCTAACACACGTCCTGCTCTAGTGAGAGACGCTGAAACACTGATGATGAACAGGAAACGCTGTTCTATGCAAAACGAGGTCATGTGATTTTTCTAGCCAATGACAACCATACACATCACAGTCATGTCGTCGCACACCTAGCTCACCCTGCTCTATGCTCTAAGCTGATTTGCTGGCCGCCAAAATGACAGTAAGCCCTGAAAATGGCGCGATAGTAATAGATTATCTGTCAGATTGTCACCTAAAATATCGCGTGATCGGAAATTTCCGATCAACCTAAAACTGTGCTGATTTCAACTTTGTCGATTCTAATCGCTCATCCCTACTAATAATAATAGGATGAAGAAGAAGAATAGTTGATCTATAATACCCATAAATATTAGAAAGATTAGGGCTATTTAGTTTAGAGAAAAGACAGCTTCAGGTTGATATGAATAAATATATCAAGGGTCAGTACAGAGATCCCTTCCATTATACAATAGGTACGGAAAGTATTTAGACCCCTTTAAATTTTTCACTCTTTCTCTCATTGCAGCCATTTGGTAAGATCAAAAAAGTTCATTTTTTTGCTCATTAATGTACACTCTGCTCCCCATCTTGAAATAAAAAAACAGAAATGTAGATATTTTTGCAGATTGAAAACTGAAATATGGCTGCAATGAGAGAAAGAGTAAAAAATTTAAAGGGGTCTGAATACTTTCCGTACCCACTGTATATTTATACCAAAGACTGTATCCAGAAAAATGGGGTATCCTCTATGTTTATAGGAAAGAAGGTTTCTACATAAACATAGAAGTGAATTCTTTACTGTAACAGCAATGACAATGTGGAACTTTCTTCCAGAGGAACTTGTCATAGGGAATTCAGTAAATGAGTCAAAAAGGGTCTGGATACGTTTCTAGTGTGTAATAATATAACAAGCTATAGTGACTAGGATTCTGGAGAAGGGTCGTTGATCCAGGGATTTATTCTGATTGCCATATTGGAGTCGGGAAGAATTTTTCCCTAAAATGAGGACAGTTGGCTTTTACTTCATGGGGTTGTCACCTTTCTGTGGTTCAACACTATAGAATAATAGGCAGAACTGGATGGATGTCTGTCTTTATCGGCCTCATATACTATGTAACTATGGTAAACAGTGTAAAAAAAATAAAAGAAAAAACAATGGCAAACTGGTATTCCAGCAAAAAAAAAAAAAAAATGAATAAGGGCCAATCAAGCTAAAGTATTTGTACCACAAAAGTATACCATTAAAACATACAATTCATCCGAAAGAAAACAGCCTTCACATAAATGCAGCAATTAGAAATAACAAAACATATGGCTTTTGGGGAAATAAATAATGAAAAGGAGTTTTTGGTAATTAGAGTCCAAATTAGAGAGGTCCTTAGTACCCAAATTAGACTAGTCTTTAAGAGACTAAAGGGGCATTTGAAAATCATAATGGTGGGTCCCCCACTCAGCGATCTTCCTCTATTAGCCATAGTGGAGATCTGCCAACATAGGAATTCACCACATGCATAAGGGTACGTTCCCACGGCACTGACAAAATACCGACCGGATATTCCAACCAGCATTTTGTCTTTTGTTGGCACATAGGAGGGTGGCTTTTGTGTGTGGTTTACAGATTCAAACCATCCCCCTCCACATTCACATGTTCATGTTCTGCCCGAAACCCGGGCAGAAGAATGAACATCAATCAAAGAGACGAACCGGCTTCAGCAAACGATGAAGTATTGGATGAGGAGAAAATATATGCAGGTGCAGACCGGGCTTTAAAAAGTTATCCAAAATTTATTCGTTCTTCTTTAAAATCAAAATACAAACATGAACATATGAACGAGAGACCTGTCGCCTATGATGGTGAAAACTAAATGGAGCTAGACCGCCGACGCGTTTCGGGTCACGTGACCCTTACTCATGGCTGTTGTACGTTTGCTCGTATCTCCATTTTATAGGAACTTTCATACATGACATCAGTAACTACTAATTAAAAAACACCTGACTTATCACTAGTATTTAAAACTCTTATGTATAGCTCCACTATGTCAACCTATCATCTTTAAAGTTACCTATTCACAGTTTAATAGTGATATTGTATATCTTGACGTATATTTAACCCCCTCGGTGCTCTGGTATCGAGGTGGAAAATCCACCAAGCCTCTCTGGCTAGGAGTTTCCTATGTAGGTCTCCACCTCGTACTGAGCTATATACTTGTTCTATACCTATCATTGTAAGTGTACTTAAATCTCCTCCGTGCACCTCATGGAAGTGTTTAGATACTGCTGAGGATTTAAATTGTTCTGATTTGTCTGCATCAGACATATGCCGTCTGATGCGGACTTTCAGAGGGCCCGTTGTACACCCTACATATTGCACTTTACAACTCTCACAGTTTATGAGATAAATCACAAACTTAGTGTTGTAATTAATAAAATTTTTGATTGGAAAAGATTTATTATTAGTAAAGGATGTAAATACTGTAGATTTTTTTTACATGACTACACATTTTACATATTTTATGGCCACATCCATGGAATCCTTTGATATTCAGCCACGTATTAGGCTATTTTTTGATGTATTAAACAAACTTGGTGAAACACGTGATCCTATTGTAGGAGCCTTTCTTGATACACATCTGATGTTATTTTGAAGCATCTGTTTAATAGATTTATTTACATATAAAATTGGCAAATGTGTTTTAACTATCTTTACTATTTGGTCAAACTGAACACTGTAATTAATGGAAAACGTAATTATATTATTTTTGAGAGCCTCATCTCTATATTTTTTGACAAAAAGTTTTTTCTTTCCATTTTATTTACCTTACGTATTGCTTTATCTAATAACCATTGTGGAAATCCCCTATCTCTAAGATTAGAACAAATGCCTGTGCATTGTATTTGATATTCTGCTTCTGTATTACTGTTTCTTTTTGCCCTGATGAGCTCTCCTATTGGCATATTTCTTACTACGTGTTTGGGATGACAAGAATTTGCTCTGAGAATTGTATTCCTATACATGTTTTTTTTTTATATGGTTTAACTCTGATTTTCCCATCTTCTCCTCCTATCAGTGTAACATCAAGATAATTAAGGGCATTTCTTTGCTGATCATATGTAAATTTCAAACCCATCTGATTATTATTAATGTATGTAACAAAATCCTTTATCTTGTTCTCCTCTCCTGCCATATGAAGACCAAGTCATCTATATATCTTGAGTACCATTTGATGCAATTCACAAATGGCTGCTCTGGATTATATAGATACTTTTCTTCCCAGGAAAACATGTAGATATTAGCTAATGAAGGTGAAAAACGAGCTCCCATAGATGCTCCAGAGACTTGGTAGTAAAACTTATTGTCAAACATAAAAAAATTGTTTGCAAGTAAATATTCTACTGCCAGTAGTAAAAAAGATTGTTTTTCTCCAGTATAATTGCTAAATCTGGATAGAAAATCCTGCAGGACCGGGAGGACCTGGTCGTGTGGGATGCTGGGGTATAACGCCACCACATCACATGACAACCAGGTCCCCCCGGACGGCCAGGTACATGACTCCAAGGTATATACCAAATGTTTGGTGTCTCTCAGGAAGCCCGGTAACTCCATAATCAATGGTTGCAATTGTGCATCGACCCATCGTCCCAGTTCTTCGTTCAATGAACCAATCCCTGAGACGATGGGTCGGAATGGTGGGGGAAACACGCCCTTATGCACTTTTGGGAGTGCATGGAAAATTGGCATTACGGGATTAATAACATTCATTTTTTCAGCTATTTGTGTGGTTAGTATGCCCATTTTGACTCCCTGTTCCAGCACATAACTCAAGATGTGTCTGCTTTTAGTTGTGGGATTATTCTGTACTTGTCTGTATTTCGATGTATCTGACAGCAAGAGATTTAACTCCCTTTGGTAAAGATCTCGGTCCAACAGGACTATGCCCCCCCCCCCCCTTTATCCGCTTGTTTGATTATCAATCTTTCGTTACTTTGTAAATTCTTGAGGGCTTTTTGTTCTTGTTTAGTCAGATTATTTGTCCTCCCTGATAACGGTTTGGTATTGGTTTGATGATATAACTTTAATAAATCTTCCCCAATCCTGTCTTGGAATATTTCAATTGTACTTAATCTAGAATGGATTGGGTAGAAGTATTCATTGCGTATAGTGAAACGATCTGCTGTCTCCCTAACTGGAATGTGAGTAGATTCTCCTTCCAATTGTCTAAGATTAGTAATGCCATTTTTAATAAAAATGATATGGATGGTGACAAGAAAATTAATGACAGCCTGGAGGATATTATCTCAGACTTCAAGGAATTAGTTGGCATTACTAATCTTAGACAATTGGAAAGAGAATCTACTCACATTCCAGTTAGGGAGACAACAGATCCTTTTACTATACGCAATGACTACTTCTACCCAATCCATTCTAGATTAAGTACAATGGAAATATTCCAAGACAGTATAGAGGAAGATTTGTTAAAGTTACACCACCAGATTATTACTAGACCGTTATCTGGGAGGTTAAGTAATCTGACTAAACAAGAACAAAAAGCCCTTAAGGATCTACAAAGTAATGAGAGATTGATAATCAAACAAGCAGATAAAGGGGGGGGGGGGGGGATACCTGTGGACGAATCTTTTCCGAAAGAATTAAAATTTCTTTTTGTCAGATACCAAAATAAAAACAAACAGAATAACCCCACAACAAAAGCAACACATTTTGGTTATGTGCGGGAAAAGGGATCAGAATGGGTATATTAACAACACAAAAGCGAAAAATTTTAAAATTACTCATCCGTTAAAGCCAATTTTTTTATGCATCCCAAAAAAGCTAAGGGGGTTTTCCCCCACCGTCGACCCACGTCCAGGGGTTGGCTCACTGAAAAAGAAAAATGGGGCATGGTCTGAAAAATTACAAAACCCTTTTATAGGAGTTACCGGCTTTTTTAGAGACACCAAACAATTGGACAAACTTGGGGTCTTGTACCGGGGGGGGCCTGGTTTTCATGTGCTGGTGGGGTTTACCCCCAACCCCACACCGTCCTCCCGGTACAAAAGGTTTTCTATCTAATTTTATAACTATATTGGGAAAAACAATCTTTTTTACTATGGCATAAATATTTACTTGCAAACATTTTTTTGTGCCCCCACACAGCCGCCTATCCTGCCTCACGAAAGGGAAAAAATCCCCAAACGCGTGCTCAGATGAGAGATACTGGCTTGGCTAAAAAATCTTTTTTTCTTTTCCCCCAAGCCGGTGGGGGCAAAACAAATTGAGGGTTTGATACTCCAAAGAAGGGGGCTGGGGTCTCAGCCCCTTTCCCCCAAAGCCCTTTTATTTCAGATGCAAAACAAAAGGGAAAAAAAACTCTACAAGCCGTTTTTCTGTCCCTTAAAGGGGAAAATTACCCTTCCTGACTACCGATGCCCCCACAACCGCCATACCTCTGCCTGCCAAAAACGGGGCAAAAATCCCAAAAAAGCGTTTTCTGCAGATAAATACTGGGTTGCAAAAAAAACTTTTTTTCTTTCTCAAACTCGGGGGGCCCCCCAAAACAAAAAGAGGATTTGTACATCCAACAGAGGCCTGTGGGGGTCTCAGCCCCTTTCCCATAATGCCCCTTGTACATGCAGATGCAATAGAGGGCGAAAAGGGAAAAAAAACTCTTCAAATTTTTTGTTCGGTGCCTCCTTTAAGGGGAGACTCCCTTCCCGAGCTATCATGCCCCCACACAGCCGCCATATCCTCTCTGCATGAAGGGGAAAAAAATCCCAAAAAAAGCTTGTCTGCAATGAAGATACTGGTTGGCTAAAAAATCCTTTTGCTTTCTCAGATCGGGGGTCAAAACCAATTGAGGGTTTGTTACATCCAAAAGAGGCGCTGGGGGCTCTACCCCTTTCCCATAATCCTTGGAATCAGAGCAAGAAGGGGAAAAGGGAAAACAAACTCTACAAGCCGTTTTTCGGTGCTCTCCTTTAAGGAAGATTTCCCTTCCTGAGCTACTCATGCCTCCCACACAGCCGCCAGTATCGCTCTGCTCTGCACTGAAGAGGACAAAAATCCCGAAACAGCGTTGTCTGCAATGAAGATACTGCTTTGGCTAAAAAAATCCTTTTTGTTTCTCAAGACTCGTGGTCAAAAGCAAATTGAGGATTGTTAACCCAACAGAGGGCTGTGGGCTCTCAGCCCTTTCCATAATGCCCTTTGATATCCCAAAAGCTAATAAGGGCAAAAAGCAAAACAAACTCTACAACCGTTCGTTAGGGGCTCTCCTTAAGGAAGATCTTCCCTTCCTGAGCTACCCGATGCCTCCCACACAGCCAGCCAGTTTTCGCTCTGTTCTGCACTAAAGAGGGGCAAAAATCCCGAAACAGCGTTGTTGCAGATGAAGATACTGGCTTGGGTAAAAAAAACATTTTTGCTTTCTCAAAGGCGCGGGGGTCAAAAGCAAATTGAGGATTTGTTACATTCCAACAGAGGGCGCTGTGGGTGTCTCAGCCCCCTTTCACACAATGCCTTGTGATATGCAGATGCTAAGTAGAGGCGAAAAGGCAAATACAAACTCTACAAGCCTTCGTTCGGTGCTCTCCTTAAGGAGAATCTTCCCTCCTTGAGCTACTCGATGCCTCCCACACAGCCACCAGCATCGCCTGCTTTGCACTGAAAGGGACAAAAATCCCAAACAGCGTTTTTCTGCAGATGAGAATACTGGGTTGGCGAAAAAAAACCTTTTTGCCTTTTTCCCCAAACTCATGAGCAAAAGCAAAAAAGGGGTTTTTTACATCCAACAATGGCGCTGTGGGGGCTCACCCCCTTTTTCACAAAAAGTTTGTAAAATTTGGCTTTTGGGGTTGAAATTTTTAATTTAAAATAAAATTTTTTGGGAAAATATTTTTTAAAAGCACTAAATTACAAAACCAACTCTAACTTTAATGACTTCCCCAAATTTCAATTTTTTCATTCCCCAAAAACCCGGGGCTTAATGCAAATTCACAAAAGGGGTTTGATTTCCCCAATTGTCCATTTAATTTAAGGGATCAAATTTAAAATTTGGTTTAAAATTTTTCCCATCATACGTTCATAAATTTTTCATCATGAACAAAGACAAAAACCCCCTGCAATTTTTCAACAAATGCCTCAATTCCCAAAGGGTTTAAAACAGGGTCCTCCCCAAAGAAGTGCCACTGACAAAAGTGTCATAGAGGTCATCACAAATTTCATCAGAGATACAAATACTTGGGAAAAGTCACAGAAAGGCCCAAAATGGGCGTCCTTTTTGGGTTCATCACATATGGAAACCCCTTCATTTAAACAATTTCCCTGCAAACTGGTGTTGAATGCCACACAACTACAAAGGGAAATTTAAGAGAGGGGAAAAGGGAAGTAAAATGACATTTTAAAACCCTTTTTAACCACTTACCCAGTGTATCTCCCTTTCTAGACAACCAGCAAGGGTACTTTAAACCCCAGCACCAGGCCCCAGCAAACAACACTTTCCCGGGGTAAAAAGACATCTACGCTAACAAGGGCCTGGTTTCCCAAAATTTTAGGGGATTTTTATCGACAAAGTTTTAAATCGGGAAAGGTTTTTATGGTGAAACGAAATTTTTTGATCATGCATAAAAAGGTAAATTTTGCCTTTATTATTAAATCGCCCATTTTCGGCGCTTCCGTAATTTTTTGGGGGCCAAACAAATCAGATTACAGGAAGCAGGGGAGTGGTGTGCGACTTTATACTGGGGTTGTAAGGTTTTCGATTGGGTGGAAAAATCACTTTACCTTTTTTTAAATAGAACACCCTTTTCCTGTTCAACCTCGGTCTCCAACGTTCAACAAAGGATTGCGCTTTTGCTTGTGTCCAAACAGCTCACAAATTTTTATTTTCTTCCCCAGAGAAACCCCCTACTATTACTTGATCCTTACAAATTTTGTTAGATTTAAATTGGGAAAATTTTAAATATTAGGGAGAGAAAATTTAAAGGGCTTTTACCGCGGAATCACCCGGGGGACGGGGGGGGGGGGGGACCCGCGGCGAACACAAAACAAGCTCCCATAAAGAATACTGGGTAATTTTACCCAAGGGCTTAGTGTAACAATTCACTGCAAAAACTTTTTTATTAACATTTTTTTATTGAAATATTTTCCCGGGTTTTTGGGGACCGAACTTAAATTAGGGTCACATCTTTTTTAGAACTCAGATCCTTTTGTTAAGGGGCAAAACTCCAAATTTTATTATCAGTAAAACATTTCAATAAGTTTCATTTTCAATTTTACCCCATTCCACCTTTTTTCATAAAATTTTCCCCCTTGCAAAATTTAAAACTAAACAGAAAAATTTTTTAGTCACCAAGGGGAATTTAAAAAGGGGAAAAAATAAACCCGGGGATTATACAAAACATAACAAAAGCCCCGTTTTTTGGGCTTGGGGCACTACAGCTTTGTTCATTGACGCAGCTTGCCGTAAATCTTAAAAAAGCAATTTTTTTTGTCACCCCAGTGAAATTTAA
>JAODAL010069832.1:0-16180 GCA_025379985.1 Phyllomedusa bahiana
GCGCTTCTTACTAGGGGGTGCGCTTTTTGAAAATTTATAGACAACATTAGGGAGTACAAAGTTTGCATTTTCCCATTTCCCGCCGGGGAAAGGGAATATTAAAACAGAAAACATGGCGGCAGGAACCCTTCACATGGCTTCCAGCTGCCATGTTCAGCGATCGGGACTCAGCGATTTTGCCGTGCAGATCCCGATCGGAGTGAGGAATGTGTATGACACGGTTTCTCATTGATTTAAACACTGCGGCCATCTTTGCTGTGGTGTCTAAGGAGTTAAACAGTGTGGAATGGAGCCAGCACCGTCCCGTGCTGTAACCGCCGGGTGTTAGCTGTAATTAGCCACCGCAATCCCGCTACAAAGCACCTGACCGGCAACAGGACGTATCCATATGTCCAGTGTTGGTAAGAGATTAAGGAAAGAATTTCAAACCTTCAAAGAGTTTGGACAACTTAATTTTTACAGCTCTGTGGCTGCTGCTGCATGACGGATATGAGTTTTGTGCCTCAACATAAGCACAACTTACACAAGGTGAGCATTCAGTTCACATTGATTGTAAATCATTTGCATTATGTACATACTTCACCATTAGAGCGCCTTCTCTGTTTTTTTCTTATCTTTGTCATATCTATCTATCTATCTCATATCTATCTATATACAGTTGAACCCAACAGTTTCCATCCCCTCTATATAAAGCCCATTTTGCGGGTTTCCCCTCCCCTCTATATAAAGCCCCATCTGCAGGGTTTTCCCTCCCCCTCTATTTTAAAAGCCCCATCTGCAGGTTTTCTCCCTCCCTTTATATAAAGCCCCATCTGCTGGTTTCCCTCCCCTTTATATAAAGCCCCATCTGCAGGTTTCTCCCTCTACATAAAGCCACATCTGCAGGTTTCCCTCCCTCTATCTAAAGCCCCATCTGCAGGTTTCTCCCTCCCTCTATATAAAGCGCCATCTGCAGGTTTTTCCCTCCCTCATATATAAAACCCCCATCTGCAGTTTTCCCCCCTCTATATAAATCCCCATATGCAGGTTTTTCTCTCTCTCTGACATAAAATCAGATTAAACCTTCCCCGTTTTAGGTCAATTAGGAACCAAAATTATTTCTTTTCCCCAAATGCAGAAAAATGAGAGGGAGAATTTTAAGGCATTTTTATTACTTTCTGTAAAGTCAGATGTTTCCTCCATTGCATTAGTATTTGGTAGCTTTGCCATTAAACTGTAGGACTTGGGTCAAACATTCTGGATCCTTCCACAAGCTTCTCACAATAGTTGGTAGGTGGCCCCTTTCTCCTGACAGAACTGGTGTCACTGAGCCATGTTTGGATGTCTCCTTGCTCGCTCCAGCCTTTTCAGCTTTGCCCATACATTTCCAATAGGATGAGATCAGGGCTTTGTGACGGCCGCTCCAAAACATGGGGCTTGGTTCTCCTGAGCCACTTTGTAAACCCGTTTAGCAGTATCTTTTGGGTCATTTGTCCATTTGGAAGAGCCATTTCCACCAAGCTGTAACTTCCTTGCCCGATGTATTGAGATGTTGCTTCAGTATTGCCACATAAACCTCTTTCCCCATGATGCCATCTATTTTGTGAAGTGCACCAGTCCCTCCTGCAGCAAAACAACCCCACAACATGATGTTGCCACCCCCGTGTGTCACAGTTGGGATGGTGTTCTTAGGCTTCCAAGCTTCTCCTTTTTTCCTCCAAGTGTAGAGATGGTCATTTTGGCCAAACAGTCCAATTTTAGTTTCGTCAGATACAGGACAGGTCTCCAGAAATGTCGGTCTTTGCTTCTGTGCATTTACAAACATGAATCTGGCTTTTCTATGTTTCTTTTGGAGTAATGGCTTCTTCCTGGCAGAGCGGCCTTTCAGCCCATGTGGATACAGTACTCGTCTCACTGTGGATAATGACACAATCTTACCAGCTTCCACCAGCATCTTCACTAGGTCTTTTGCTTTTGTTCTTGGGTTTATATGCATATGTTGGACCAAAGCACTTTTATCTCTGAGACACAGAACCCGCCTCCTTCCTGAGCAGTATGATGGCTGGATATTCCCATCTTGTTTGTACTTGTGTATAATTGTTTGTACAGGTGAAAGAGGCCCCTTCAGGTATCTAGAAATTGCCCCCAAGGATGATCCAGATTTGTACAAGTCCACAATTCTCTTCTGATATCTTGGTGTTTTTTTTGGACTTTCCCTGTTTTACCACAGAAGCATGTTTTTCGGTGTGCAGAAAAATACACCCACAGCATGTCTCAATTATCTAGATGTTGCCAATAAACCAGAAGTTTCCCAAAGACATACTCATCATATGGGTGGTCCAAATTGGTAAAGCGGGTCTCCCGTTTATGGAAACTGTAAATTCGAAAAAGTAATTAAAAGTCCCTAAAAAAAATCTCTCTCTCTTATTTGATGAGTCATCACGCCGCCAGTGGGGAGAAAGGAACACGTCGGGGGGAAAGGGGTAAGGTAGTATTAGTATTGTTATTTTTTTTTATTTCGGTTCCCTCCCTAGGGGGAGTATATTTTACCCCCATATTGAGGGGATCATATCTAATTTCTCCCTTACGGGGGCCTATACTATATACCTCCTTACTACAGGAAACCCATATCAATTCCCTGCCTGACAAAGGGGACCTATATCTAGATACCTGTTTTACTGAGGGGAATATATCTATTACCCCCTCACTGGGGGGCCCAATATCTTAACCTCCCTTACGGGGGAACCTATTTCTATATACCTGCCTGAGAAAAATATATCATTTTCCTGCCTGACTGGGGGGACACAACCCTTTTATATCTCCCTTACTGAGGTTTTGGGGTATATTACTGCCTGGGGGGGCCTTTTTTATACCTACTGACTGAGGAACCTATATCTATATCCCTGTTTTACTGAGGGGACCTATATCAATTACCTGACTGATGGGGGGGCCCAAATTTAATCCCCTCCTGGGGGACTTCATCTATATCCCTGCCTTTCTGGGGGGGACTTATCATAAACCTGCCTGGGGGGACCTTTTTTCTAATACCGCTTTACTGGGGGAACAATATTTATTTACCCTGCCTTAAAAATTGAGGGGGAGCTAATTTATTTATGCTTATGAGGGAGAAAAATTTCCTTTAAAGGGGGAAAAAAGATATATACCTCCCTTTTTACTGGGGGGGAGATATATACCTGACGAGGGAACGTTAATACTGTTATGAGGGAAACATTTCGTCACTCACACTCACCAGCACGTGAGGGGGGGCCCGTAATGGGGTGGGGAAATTATCCCCATTTTCGTCCCTCTCACTCGGGGACAAAACAAGAAAAAATTGCACCCAAGACATCCACCCCCCCCAAAAAATTTCGCTGCCACCACTTCCTTCAATAATAAAAAGGGGAATAGCTGGAAGGAATTGATCCTAACGATTTTAAAACAAACACGAAAAAAAAAATGCTTACCTCACTGCTTCGGCAGCTACAAAAAGAAAATACATTTAAAGGGGAAAGGGATCCGGCGCAACAAGAATTAAGAACTGATACTTTAATTTAAAATGATTTTCATGCTTACAAAAACCCAAAATATAATAACAATAAATTGCTATGCATCAATCAGTTTGAAAATTTAAAAAGGAGAAAATTGGAAAAGTTTTCACACTTCAAGGTGTTTCAGCTTTAGATCCGGGGGGTTTGGTGAAAGAAATGGAACACACTCAATCTGAAAATTTAACCCAGGCTATAACACAGGTTATCCTGGCTTGGTCTTTAACCCGCCCGGGTTTTCCCCTCCCCTTAATTCGCCCCACTTTTTATGGCTGGAATATGATGAGGGGGTGGCACTTGATTGCTTATGAGGGTTTGTTACATCGCCAAAGATGGGAATACGGACTGCGCTTGCTGGGGGCAGATCAAGAAAGTGTTTTTTGTGTTGGGGGGGGGGGGGGTAAAAGGTGACATCTGTTAAAAAATTTTGGGTGGGGATTGTTTATGGGAGGGTTGTAAAATCTGGGGGTTTCAGATATGCACGGGGTGTAGCCCCCCAGGACCTTACGGAACGGGCCCCTGCTAAAATTCCCCACAGGGGGGGGTGGGGGGTGGTATTTAAGAATTCAAAATGTTTAAAAGAACTAATCAGAATAATTTAAATTTTCGTGTATAATAACAATATCTTAACCCCGCCCGATGAGGGGGTTTATCTTTACCTGCCTGACTGAGGGGGGCATATAACTATATATCTGCCTTAATGAGGGGACATATATCTATATAGCTGTCTTACTGCGGGGACATATATCTATATACCTGTCTGACTGAGGAGCCATATTTATATCCCTGCCTTACTGAGGAGAGCTATATATATGCCTGCCAGAGGAGACCTATCTATATACCTGACTGCCTGAGGGGGATATTTTTATACCTGATGAGGGGGCTATATTTTACCTTTCCCGCCGGGGGGCTATCTATATACCTGCCTTATGAGGGGGAATTGTCTATATCCCTCCTGCTGAGGGGAATAATTATAATTTTGCTGAGGGGGCTATTTTCCTGCCTTGCTGGGGGATATATTAATTATAAAATTTTAAATAATAATTTTTCACTATGAGGGGGCGATATATACCTTACTAAAGGGGAACCCATAATTTAAAAACCGCCTTAATGAGGGGGCCTATTTTATATAATGCCCCGATGAGGGGACAAAACTAGTACTCCCTTCTGAGGGGACCTATAGTATTCCCCCTTTTGAGGGGGCCTATATTATATACCCGCCTTATGAGGGGACCCTTTTTATTATCTGCCTTTTGAGGGGCCTATTACTATAAAATTCCTTAGGGACCCTTTTTTAATACCCGCCTTAATGAGGGGTCCTATAAATATAATATATATATATATATATTTTATATTTTATTACCGCCTTAAAGAGGGGTTTGTATGTTTTGTATTATATTATATTTTAAAAAAATTATATTTAAAATTTTAAAATTTTAAATGCCCTTTTGAGGGGAAAAATTTACGCTGCCTTTCTGGGGGACAACATTATCGTTGCCTTACTAGGGGAAATAACTCTATACAGTTGCCTTACGAGGGGGAATTATCTTCGTTGCCTTACTGAGGGGAATTATCTAACAGTGCCTTATGGGGGACTTTAAAATTTTACAGTGTCTTATGAGGGGGCATTTATTACCTGCCTAACTGAGGGGACCATATATACCCTGGCTTTTGAGGGGACCTATATATACCTGCCCGAGGGGGTGCCCTTTCGAGGGTACATGTAAGTTTCCACAAAAAACATCCCCACTTTTTTTTGTCCCCTTTATTTTTTCTTTTCTTTTTTAATTTCCGGGGCCCTTTTAAAACCCTCCCCCCTTTTTCATGCATCCATGGGAAAATTAATTGCCCACTCATGATCTATGACATACTGGGAAAAAGTTGTTTTGGGTAGTAAACTCTCAAGCAAAGACTCATGGAGGTTCATACCGCCACCAGTGGGTGTACGCTGACACAGCATGTCCTATCACTAATGCTTTGTATTAGACCAAAAAAGTATCACACAAAGAACAATAATAATAAAGAACAACTTCAGTGCGACCAAGGTTTACTCTTTAACCCGACCGGGCAGGGGTAGCATCAGGTCTCTGTGATAGAATCTGAACACTTACATGGACCAGAAACAACAGGTAAATGAACAAACAATTGCCAAAATCACAGACCCCCTGATGAAAACTGCTAAGATGATTGTGAATAAAAATGATGATGTTTAAATGTAGAGAGCAAAGTATCGCCCCAATATTCGCTCGCTCGCACTTACCTATCAGCAGGCACCAGAGCATCACAGGTAGAGACATCGCAGAAGTGTCATCTCCTGGACATCTCCAAGACACTATACAGGGTGCAAACACCTCCCCCGAATAAACCACAACCTGCGTCACTGGAAAGAGGGCAGAAGTGAGGGCCAAGCAAGAAACCTGAGGTCTGTGCACAGACAAGAAAGAGCCCAGATGATAGATAGATAGATAGATAGATATGAGATAGATAATAGATAGTTAGATAGATATGGGATAGATATGAGATAGATAGATATGAGATAGATAGATAGATATGAGATAGAGAGATAGATATGAGATAGATATATAGATATGAGATAGATAGATAGATAGATAGATATGAGATAGATAGATAGATAGATAGATAGATAGATAGATAGATAGATAGATAGATATCAGATAGATGGATAGATAAGAGATAGACAGGAGATAAATAGTAATGAAATATATGAAATAGATATTTGACATATATCACTGAGATAGATAAAGTGAGATTTCCTCCCCCTTGAACTGTTCCTCATTTTCGGTTGTTACAGAAACAAAGTATTTGGGAAGTGAAAAGAAAATGATTTGCACTTTTTCACATTTTTTGTAGATTGTAAACCGAGGGATTGCTTGATGCAGTACATTAAACCCCGGAGTCAGTACTTTGTAGGAAAACCTCTATCTGCAATGTATTTAGCCCCAGAGTCCCTACTTTGTAGGACACCTCTATCTGCAATGTATTCAGCCCCCGAGTCCGTACTTTGTTTGGAACACCTCTATCTGCAATGTATTCAAACCCCCCCGGAAATCAGTATTTGTAGGACACCTCTATCTGCAATGTATTCAGCCCCGGAGTCAGTACTTTGTAGGACACCTCTATCTGCAATGTATTCAGGAGACAGTACTTTGTAGGACACCTCTTTTCTGCATGTATTCAGCCCAGGGGTCCTACTTTTTAGGACACCTCTATTTTGCAATGTATTCAGCCCCCCGGAGTCAGTACTTTTTTAGGACACCTCTATCTGCATGTATTCAGCCTGGAGTCAGTACTTTGTAGGACACCCCTATCTGCAAGTATTCAGCCCCGGAGTCAGTTACTTTGTAGGACACCTCTATCTGCAATGTATTCAGGAGTCAGTACTTTGTAGGACACCTCTATCTGCAATGTATTCATCCCCCTGGAGTCAGTACTTTGTAGGACACCCTATCTTTCAATGTATTCAGCCCCGGATGTCAGTACTTTGTAGGGGACACCCCTATCTGCAATTTTATTCAGCCCTGGACTCAGTACTTTGTAGGAACCTCTATCTGTAATGTATTCAGCCCCAGAGTCAGTACTTTGTAGGACATCTCTATCTGCAATGTATTAGCCCCGGAGTCAGTACTTTGTAGGACACCTCTATCTGCAATGTATTCAGCCCCTGGAGTCAGTGCTTTGTAGGACACCTCTATCTGCAATGTATTCAGGCCCAAAAGTCAGTACTTTGTAGGGGCACCTCTATCTGTAATGTATTCAGCCCCCGGACTCAGTACTTTGTAGGAGACCTCGATCTGCAATGTATTCAGCTTTGGGGTCAGTACTTTGTAGGGGAAACCCCTATCTGGGAAAGTATTCAGCCCCGGAGTCAGTACTTTTTAGGAGACCTCTATCTGCAATGTATTAAGCCCCTGGGGTCAGTACTGTGTAGGACACCTTTATCTGCAATGTATTCAGCCATGGAGTCAGTAATTTTTAGGACACCCCTATCTGCAATGTATTCAGCCCGGAGTCAGTACTTTGTAGGACACCCCCTATTTTGCAATGTATTCAGCCCCGGAGTCAGTTTCTTTGTAGGACAACCTCTATCTGCATGTATTCAGCCCCCCGGGGGCAGTATTTGTAGGACACCTCTATCTGCAATTTTTTCTGCCCCCGGAGTCAGTACTTAGTAGGACACCTCTATCTGCAAAGTATTCAGCCCTGGGGTAAGTACTTTGTGGACACCTCTTAATCTGCAATGTATTCAGCCCTGGGGTCAGTGCTTTGTAGGACACCTCTATCTGCAATGTATTCATCCCCCTGGAGTCAGTACTTTGTAGGACACTTCTATCTGCAATGTATTCAGCCCCCCGGAGTCAGTGCTTTGTAGGACACCTCTATCTGCAATGTATTCAGTCCTTGGAGTCAGTACTTTGTAGGACACCTCTATCTGCAATGTATTCAGCCCTGGAGTTAGTACTTTGTAGGACACCTCTATCTGCAATGTATTCTGCCCCGTAGTCAGTACTTTGTAGGACACCTCTATCTGCAATGTATTCAGCCCTGTAGTCAGTGCTTTGTAGGACACCTCTATCTGCAATGTATTCAGCCCCGGAGTCAGTACTTTGTAGGACACCTCTATCAAAACTCAGAAAGAGGCAGGCTTTAATAAGAGCAGCGACCGGCAATACCCAATTACCGGTGCGTTGGCCCTTTAAATTTCACAGAGCCGGCGCGCGCACTAGGGAGCGAGGATGCGCGCGCCGGGAGACTGCAGCTGCAGCAGGAGCGCGGCCGGGTAAGTAGAGGGGGACCCGCCCGTCAGACTGAGCTTGCCCGCTTCCCGACATGCAGGCAGCGGCGCCACTTGCGGGGGACACACGGGTGTGCCTGCGAAGCGGCACGAGGTTCGCAGGCCCACCCGTGACAGTGCCCCCCCCCCTTTGGCTTCCCCCTCTTTCTGGCCTGAAGGAATCTCCGGATAACATTATGGTCCAGAATATTGCTCTCTGACTCCCAGGACCTCTCTTCGGGCCCGAACCCCTTCCAGTCAATGAGGATAAACCGCTTCCCTCTGACCGTCTTCACATCTAGAATCTCCTTTACCATAAAGACATCTGTTGTATCGTCCTCAGGAGTGGGGAGGAGCAAGTACCCGAGAGAAGTGATTTAGGATGACCGGTTTTAGCAGGGAGACATGGAAGGAGTTCGGGACCCTCATAGTGGGGGGAAGGCGAAGCTTGTATGCTACTGGATTAATGCGCCTAAGCACTCGAATGGACCGGGAAAACCGGGGACCCAGCTTTATAGCTGGGAACCTTGAAAGGGTATATATTTAGCCGACAACCACCTTGTCCCTGGGGAAAAGGTTGGCGGAGGTTTTTCGCTTTTTGTCGGCTTGTGCCTTGGTGCGGGCGGAAGCCTGGAGTAGAGTTTGGGTGCGTTGTTTCCCCAGATAGCTGTCAGGTCCTGGACCAGCTCTTCCACAGCAGGCACCTGGGAGGGCACAGAAAGGGGGAGGGGTGGGCGGGGATGTCGCCGTTAGACAATAAAAGAAAGGAGCAGCTTCGGCAGAATCCGAGCCCAATGAGTTATACGAAAACTCGGCCAGAGCAACAAGCTGGCCCAAATCATCCTGGCGCGCGGAGACAAAGTGGCGCAGGTAGCAACCTAGGGTCTGGTTTACTCTCTCTACCTGCCCATTGGACTGGGGGTGGTAGGCCGAAGAAAAGTCCAGTTTCACTTGTAGCTGGTTACAGAGGGAGCACCAGAACCTTGAAACAAATTGGACACCCCGGTCAGACACTATGTGCCGAGGAAGCCCATGCAGCCGGAAAATGTGTTGGAAAAACAGACTGACGATACGAGGAGCAGAGGGTAGGCCCAGCAGAGAAATAAAGTGAGACATTTTGGAAAACCGGTCTGTAACCACCCAAATCACGGTGTTACCAGAGGAGGGAGGGGATCCGTGAATAAAGTCCATGGCCACATGGGTCAAGGACAGCTGGGTATCAGTAGTGGAAGGAGCAGACCTGCCGGTTTGAGACGAGGGGACTTGTTCAGGACAGGAAGCGCAGGACTCCACGAACTTTACGAACATCCTGGGCTAGGCCCGGCCACCAGTAGAACCGAGAGAGGTGAGGGAAACAGGACCTCTGCACTCCTGGGTGCCCGCCATATGGGAGCAATTTACCCCAAGACAATGTCTTCTTCCGAAGAGCCGGACGAACGTATGTCTTGCCGGGAGGAGTACGTCGTAGGTCTACAGGCACGGCAGAGGTGAGCCGTTCCGGAGGGATAATGTGCCATGGAGTGGATTCGTCCCCAGTCACATCCGAAGCACGGGAGAGAGCGTCGGCCTTGACATTGCATTCCGCAGGCGAAAATGAATGAGAAAATTAATCGGGAGAAGAAGAGGAACAACGAGCCTGGCGTGGGTTTAAGCGTTGAGCTGTTTGGAGATATAACAATAATCGCCGATAGAGTAATTCCTTTCCGTGGCAGAAAAACTCTTAAAGAAAAACATGCAAGTGAGGGTCTTGCCTTTGGGCCATTTCTGAGAGAGTACAGCCTGGGTCCCCTGGCTCTCCCAGCCAGATACGGTTTCTCCGTATCTGGCCGGGAAAGCACAGGCGCAGAGGCGAAGGCAGACTTGAACTTGGTGAAGGCCTCCTCTGCTGCCGGTGGCCAGAGCTTAGGATTGGCATTCTTCTTGGTTAACACCACTATGGGAGACACCAGCGAGGAGGAGTGTGGTATAAATTGCCTGTAATAGTTGGCGAAACCCAGGAATCTCTGTATGGCTCGGAGACCCACGGGACGTGGCCACTTTAGGACGGCAGACAATTTAGCGGGGCCCATTTGTAGGCCCATGTCGGAAATGATGTAGCCGAGGAATGGAAGGCTCTGCTGATAGAACAGACACTTCTCAAACTTGGCATAGAGGCGGTTGGCCCTTAGATGTCTAAGGACTTGTCGTAAATGAACTTGATGGGAATCAAGGTCGGGAGAGAACACCAGAATATCATCCGGGTAGACGACCACGCATGTGTACAGGAGGTCCCGGAAGATGTCATTGACGAATTCTTGGAAGACGGCCGGGGCATTGCAGAGTCCGAAGGGCATGGCCAGGTACTCGAAGTGCCCGTCACGAGTGTTGAAGGCGGTCTTCCATTCATCGCCCTCACGTATCCATATGAGCTTATAAGCCCTTCGCAGATCAAATTTAGTAAATATCTTGGCACCCAATAGCCGGTAAAAAGCTCCGTGATCAAGGGCAGAGGATAGCGGTTCCGTACCGTGATCTTGTTGAGCCCTCAGTAGTCTATGCAAGGACGTAGGAAACCATCCTTCTTAGCCACAAAAAAGAACCCAGCCCCAGCTGGAGAGGAGAACTTGCATATGAACCCCTTCTGGAGAATCTCCTTGATATAGGTAGACTACCCAAGGGCCCTCGGCACTGAAGGGGGTAAACCCTCCCCCGTGGAGGTACGTTGGGCAAAAGATCAATAGGACTATATGGGCGAGGGGCGGAAATGTCTCAGTTGCTTCTCGGAGAAAATCCGCAAACGCTTGTCGGGCGGGAAGGCTGGGCGAGGTCCCCCAGACAGCGAGACCGACATCTGGCCCATCTAAAGACTTCCCCCGTCTGCCAGTTGAGCCGGGACATGGCGCTGCACCCACGGGGCCCCAGGAGAATGGACGAGGAAGAACGGGGTAGCATTTTAAAAGAAGTCTCCCCTTGTGCGGGCCCCCTATTGTAGGCCCAGAGGCTCAGTGCAAAAACCCAAATTTGGGATCTCGGGAAAATCTTCCACTGACGAGGGTGAGTGGGGTTTTCCCCGGGGGACCGGGAGATTATGTGGGAACCGGGCAGCGTCAAGAAATTTCCAGCGCCCCAGGTCCGGGAAAAAAAACAACGTGAAAATGGCAACCTGCCCCAGTGCCGACGATAAGGGCAGGGTCAGACGGGGAGGCCTTGCCCTCCCCTGGGAGCCTCTCCCATGTCCCTGGGTGCGCCCGTTTCCGGACGCTGGGAGCAGGGGGCCCCGTTGCGGGGGAACAGGGTGTGCCTGCGAACCGGGACGAGGTCGCGGCCCCACCCGTGACAGATTCTTATACAAAGACACTGATTTTTTTCCCCAGTCCCTTAAAAAGCTCTTCTTTTCCCCTGCCTCAAAAAGAAGTGCAAACGAAAGAAGTGCGGTCGTATCTAAGTAAATGTCAGGAAAAAGGGTTTTAAAGGAAGGTTGTAGCTCTCAGAGGCTTACTTTTTGTAACCACATATTTTACTTTGTGTGGGCTCTTTCCAAAAAACTTTAGTAAAATGCATTGAAATTGTGGCTGAAAACATTTAAAAAATGGGAACATTTTAAGGGGGAAGAGTTTTAAAACCCCAATGAAGTTATGATGTAGCTTGGATAGATAGAAGATAGTAGTTAGTTAGTTAGAAAGATAGATAAATCTGAGATAGATGAGATAGATAAAAAGAAAGATATGATAGATATAAGATAGACATGAGAAAGATAGAAAGATTTGAGATAGATAAAAAATTAAAAAATGGAAGCACCCCCACAGAAAAGATTAATATTTTTTTTTTTTTTTTTGGGTGCAAGCAGACAAAAAACCCGTTAAAAGTGCAGTTAATAAAAAAATACAGAAAACTGCTGCACCCCCAAAATATAGTGAAAAAATCAGTGCTTTATTGCAGCCTACAGACGACGTTTGGCTCACACATGAGCCTTTTCAAGGCATTGAGGCGTCTCACTGGAAACCGTGGACGCCTCGATGTGGTGTGACTGGGGTGTCATCTCACCAGATGTTCTGGCCCCGGGATGGCCGCAGTCACAGGGAGGGGGATTAGATGTTTTTATGTGTATTCTATTACTGGCTGAACTATAAATGCCCCATTCTGAAGTGTAAACATGCCCCTGTGAAGGCGGCGTGGGTTATAGTTTTATACTTTTGTGGTGTTTTTTAGTTTTAAAAAATTAAATAAAACGTCCAGCCCAATGTGCATGTTCACTTTAACCCCTTTAGGTACTGCCCCAGTTTTTCTATTTAGACTGTATTATTCACCACGAGGCTTTTCTCCAAACGTGGGGGTGGGATGCGGAGTGCCGAGGTTAAAAGCTCAACCTGAGCATTTATGCTGATTGAGAGTTGTGCTTGGTTTTTAAAGCAAACATGAGGGGGTGAGCAAAATTGCTATTTTATCGTAAAAACCCCGCCTAACATATTCACGATTGTGCCCTTCTCTGTTTCTTTTTTTATATTAACTGTGATAGAGGTAAACAGGAGGGATAATATGAGATAGCTTGATATTTGTATGGTTTTGTATACGTCTCCATTTATTGGATGATTTGCTATGTATCTGTTTTTTGTCTTCATGACTTTACTTATGTTTTTCTTCCATACCTACATCAGCACAATATAACCTTTCCTTACTCTTTCCCGGTTTGGGCTACCACCTTTCTTTCTTGCTGTAGGACGTGGGTGAGTAATGTCTTTGTATATTTTTCGTTGTTTTATCTTGTCTGTGGAGCTTATTCCCATACTTTTGGCAATTGGGTTTTTACTGGAGGATTTATTGTTTTGTGTTTTAGGGGATATTACTTATTCATGTTGTGCGAAATGCATTTCTCTACATTGCTCATCAAGGGGAAACCTTTTGGGGAAAACACGATCTGCTAAAATAAGAAAATTTTCCGGGAATTGGGCACTGGTTTTAGAGTAAGCAAAACGAAGATAATTTCTTGCTAAACAACACAACGCTTCAGAGATTTTTGAAAAAGTGAAAGATGTAAATGATAAATTATATGAATCGGGGCCTGGACAGACTGTGTTACATTTTGCTCAGTAGGGCGGGGTTCACACAGCATTTTTCACGCCACATTGTGAACTGAAAGTGTTTTACACGAAAAAATTCTGTTCCTGTCACTAATTTTTTGCTATTCCAAATAGATCCCCTATCTCCTCGCAGTCACTGCAAATGAAACAGCATGAAAATTTACTTTTCAAAAAAACGTCATCTCCGTTTTTGACGTGAAAACATTATACGTTCAGTCACCAAAAAAACCCCCGTACATGGGCCCAATCACCAGACGAAACATTGTTCTGAAAAAAATCGTACACAACCCAAAACCCCAAAAATTTTACACTTAAAAGGTCAAATAATCCTGCCAGACCCTACCAAAGCAACCCCCCCTGTGATCCAGCTGTAACGGTCTGAAGGTGTTTTTATGCCTACAGTGACCATATAGTGGTAGGTACAGGACACAGGCTCTGCAGACTGTTATTACCTCCTCAGTGACCTTATAGTGGTAGAACCAGTGTTTAAAAGGCTCTGTTAAATGTATATTTCCCCCATTTTCGTGAAAAAATTTTGTGGTAGCACCCGTGTAACAGGTTCTGCAGGAACTGTATTTTACCACCCTACAGTGACCATATGTGGGAGAAACCCAAAGTAACGGGTCTACAGACTGTAATTACCTCTATACAGTGAATATGTGGTTATACCAGGACACAGGCTCTGCAGATGTATATTTCCCTCCCTACAGTGATCATTTAAAAGGGGAGACACCCGTGTCACAGACTCTGCAGACTGTACATTACCGCCATACACTGACCATATAGTGGTAGACGCCAGTGTACACAGGCTCTGCAGACTGTATATTACCTCTATACAGTGACCATATAGTGGTAGACATCAGTTGCACACAGGCTCTGAAGACGTATATTACTGCCATACACTGACCAGATAGTGGTAGATTCTAGTTGCATGTAGACACTATGCAGACAGATTACACTGCAGTTACATTTAGTGACTCACAGGAGTCGTTCACTTTCCCTTCTCTTCTCCTTCCGGCCCAGACCGTCATGATGACTTCTCCCGGCCACGACTCCTCTGCAGAATTTACCACACAAACATTTTAGACTTCTCACTTTTCCAGCACATATATACCTACATCCTTTATAGGTCCCTATTAGGTAGGTTTATAGGCAGATAATATGGTCTCTAGTATATAGCCAGGCAGGTAATATGGCCCTCAGTATATAGCTAGGCAAGTAATATAAAACTAGATATGGCCCCCAGTTTGATTATAGGCAGATAATTGTCCCCAGTATATATATATATATTTTTATATTTTAAATATATATATATATATATTTATATATATTATATATTTTTATATTATATATAATTAGATATGGCCTCCAGTATAGATATAGGCAGATAATAGGCCCCCAGGATATATTTTTTAGGTTAATTTGGCCCCAGCATATATAGCATTAGTATGGCCCCCAGTATATATAGCATTAGTTTACGGGCCCCCAGTAAATATAGCATCAGTATGACCCCCAGTATATCTAACATTATATATGGCCCCCGGTATATATAGCATTAGCTATGTCCCCCAGTATATATAGCTCATTAGATATGGCCCCCAGTGTGGCTAGGCTGGTTATGGGGCATATTAAAAACAAAAAACACCAGTACTCACCTTTCCTCCACTCCATGAAGTTCCTGCTCGGCTCTGTCTTCTTCCTGGCACAGGCAGCATGATGAAGTGCTCACGCTGCCTGTGCCATACACTCCGGTGGGTCACAGGCCTGCTTGCTCCACGGAAGCTCTCAGCTGTATGTGTATCCAAAAGACTCGTATACAGCTGAAGAGACCGTCGGCGCTCCAGGTCCACGACTGGTGAGTTTCGGGGCACCGGCAGTTTTATCTGGGGCTTGTGCCCCGGATAAAACTGCCCGGCCACGCCCCTGATAATGAGAGAGAGAATTTTTAAGGCATTGTTATTACTTTCTGCAAAGTCAGAAGTTTCCACACACTGGGATTACTCTGCCTTTAAACAATTTAGTACCGCCCATATGATGATGTCAGGTCTTTGGAAGGTTTATTGGCAGCATCTAAGTTAATTAGAGACACATCTGTGGATGTATTTTACCGCACACCAGAAACACATGCTTCTGTGTTTTAACAACATGGCAAGTCTAAAGAAATCAGCCAAGAGTCAGGGAGAATTGTGGACTTGTACAAGTCTGGATCATCCTTGGGTGCAAACAATTATACACAAGTACAAACAAGATGGGATGTGCAGCCTTCTTACGCTCAGGAAGGAGACGGGGTCTGTGTCTCAGAGATGAATGTGCTTTGGTCCGACGTGTATATCAACCAGAAAAAAGCAAAAGACCTTGTGACGATGCTGGTGGAAGCTGGTAAGACTGTGTCATTATCCACAGTGAAACGAGTCCTGTATCAAACTGGGCTGAAGGCCGCTCTGCCCGGAAGAAGCCATTATCCAAAAGAAAACATAGAAAGCCAGATTCATGTTTGTAAATGCTCAGGAACAAAGACCTACATTTCTGGAGACACGTCCTGTTGTTGATTTAACTAAAAAATGAAATGTTTGGCCATAATGACGATCGTTATGTTTGGAGGAAAAAGGAAAGAAGCTTGGAAGCCTAAGAAAAACCATCTTACTGTGAAAACATGGGGGTGGCAGCATCTGTTGTGGGGTTGTTTTGCTGAGGGGGGACTGTTGCACTTCACAATTAGTTGCATCATGAGGAAAGAGTTATGTGGCAATACTGAAGCAACATCGCAAGACGTTTTGCCAGGAAAATTACAGCTTGGGGGGAAATGG
>JAODAL010069833.1:0-16180 GCA_025379985.1 Phyllomedusa bahiana
AAATAATAGAAATTGACAATCAGTCTAAAATATCTAATATGGACTTTTATCCCATTCGCTCATGTACTATTTCTATGGACACATTTTAGTCTTTAATTTATTGTGATTTAAACCATTACAGAATTCTGTCACAAACAAAGGCTGACATTCCAGTTTCTCCCCTAGACAATGCCAGGTTTTGAAGAAACACAAAAAAAATGGACACAGTTGAGTTTAAGGTGGCAGATAAAGGTGGCATGGTGAAAGCTATTAATAAAGCGGATTAACATGCTCAAATAATACTGTTATTTTCTGAAACTGCCACCTATGAGCAGGGGCGTAACTAGAGAAGCCTGGGCCCCATAGCAAACTTTTGGATGGGGCCCCCTACCCCCCCCCCCCCCCGCCTTGCCCACCTCCCTGATCACGAACATTTACCAGGACATGCTGTTAGATAATACAAGGAGTGAATACCTCACCAAAACATATCACCATCATACTGCTACAAACAAATCCCACTATACCAAGCCCAAAACATTACTAATAACCCAAATTACAAGGAACCTGATTATACCGCCAGAACATGACCACAAAGGGACTGAATAATACCCTTTCACTATTATTGACCAGTACACAAAGACCAATATACCCAATATAGTGACCATATAGTGGTATAATACTAGTGTAAAACAGGCTCTGCAGACTGTATAATCCACCATACAGTGCCATATAATGGTAGATATCAGATACACAGGTGCTTTGCAAATAGTTTACTTACTTTTAGGGCCTCACAGGACGTCTTGCTGAAGAGTCTTTTCACTTTCCCTTTTTTTTCTCTATTCGGTCCAACCTCCATGATGACTTGCTCCATCCACCACTCGTCCCTCCAGAATTCACAACACAAACACCTGAGACCCCTCACTTTTTTTTATCATTTTCCCAACTAAGTGCCCCCTCCCTCATGTACAAACTCTCCATTTATAATGGCCCAAATGGTAAGAATTACTCCCTGGTAATTATGGGGCACCCCAGTCGGTATGTAGGTAGAACGGTGTCCCCTGGCGGTAGCTTGGCACCCACCGGGCAGTAGCTAGAGGCTACGTAGGCAGCTTTGGGCTCCCGGGCGGTAGCTTAGGGTTCCCATGTAGATAGAATGGGGGCCCCCTTTAGCTTAGGCCACCCCTGTATGTAGAATAGGGCCCTTTGTAGACTAGGGTCCCCCTTATAGGCAGAATGTCCCCCCCCCCGTAGATTAGGCCCCCTTGTAGGCAGAATTCCCTATCCCCCCCGTAGATTAGGGCCCCTTGTAGGCAGAATAGTCCCCACCGTAGATTAGGACTCCCCTGTAGGCAAATAGTTCCCCCCAGTCATTAGAGCCCCCTGTAGGCATAGTTTCCCCCTCTAGTTATTAGGGCTCCCTGTAGGCATAGTTCACCACTCCCCTAGTTATTAGGGCCCCCTGTAGGCATATTCCCCCCCACAGTTAATAGGGCCCCCTGTAGGTATAGTCCCCCCCCCGTAATAGAGCCCCCTGTAGGTATAGTTCCCCCCCCCAGTAATAGTGCCTACTGTAGGGTATAGTCCCCCCCCCATAAAAAGTCCACCCTGTAGGTATAGTCCCCCCCCAGTAATAGGGCCCCCTTTAGGATAAGCCCCCCCCCATAATAGGCCCCCTTTAGGTATAGCCCCCACCCCATAATAGGCCCCTTGGAGGTATAGCCCCCCCCCCAGAAAATAGGCCCCCTTGTAGGTATAAACCCCCCAGTAATAGGCCCCCTTGTAGGAAATAGACCCCACAGTAATAGAGCCCCCTTGTAGGTATAGACCCCCCCCCCAGTAATAGAGCCCCCTTGTAGGTATAGACCCCCCCAGTAATAGAGCCCCCTTGTAGGTATAGACCCCCCCCAGTAATAGAGCCCCCTTGTAGGTATAGACCCCCCCCCAGTAATAGGGCCCCCTTGTAGGTATAGACCCCCCCAGTAATAGAGCCCCCTTGTAGGTATAGACCCCCCAGTAATAGGGCCCCCTTGTAGGTATAGACCACCCCCAGTAATGCCCCCTTGTAGGTATAGACCCCACAGTAATAGAGACCCCTTGTAGGTATAGACCTCCCCCCCAGTAATAGGGCCCCCTTGTAGGAAAAGACCCCCCCAGAAATAGGGCCCCCTTTAGGTATAGACCCCCCCCCGTAATAGGGCCCCTTGTAGGTATAGACCCCCCCCCAGTGATAGGGCCCCCTTGTAGGTATAGACCCCCCAGTAATAGAGCCCCCTTGTAGGTATAGACCCCCAGTAATAGGGCCCCCTTGTAGGTATAGACCCCCCCAGTAATAGGGCCCCCTTGTAGGTATAGACCCCTCCAGTAATAGGGCCCCCTTGTAGGTATAGACCCCCCCCCAGTAATAAATGGGCCCCCTTGTAGGTATATACCCCCCCCCCCCCCAGTAATAGGGCCCCCTTGTAGGTATAGACCCCCCCATGATAGGGCCCCCTTGTAGGTATAGACCCCCAGTAATAGAGCCCCCTTTGTAGGTATAGACCCCCCAGTAATAGGGCCCCCTTGTAGGTATAGACCCCCCCAGTAATAGGGCCCCTTGTAGGTATAGACCCCCCCCAGTAATAGGGCCCCCTTGTAGGTATAGACCCCCCCCAGTAATAGAGCCCCCTTGTAGGTATAGACCGCCCCAGTAATAGGGCCCCCTTGTAGGTATAGACCCCCCCCAGTAATAGGGCCCCCCCGTTGCTTTTTACTCACCTGGCCGCGCGCCACCGCCGTCTCCGTCTCCTTCCGGCCCCAAGCCTCGGGCTTTAGGCTTGGGGCCAAGGACAGGAAGCTCGGCGGCGGCGCGGTGACGTCACTTCCGCCGCGCCGCCTGCCAGCTAGGTACGGCAGGGGCAGGGAGCGCACAGCTCTCCCTGCTCCGCAGTTCATCTTAATTGTATGCGTGTCGCACGGACGTGCATACAATTAAGAGAGAGCCTCTGTGAAGCAAGGGGGCTTCACAGACCGGCCCCGCAGCTCTGCACCTGCCGCAGTGAACTGTTGTGTTCACTGCCGGCGGGCCCAGGAGCGGCATCACCGGGGGTAGCAGAGGTGATAGCAGCTGCCGCGGGCCCCCCCAAGCCACCGGGCCCCGTAGCAACTGCTACCCCTGCTACCCCGGTAGTTACGCCCCTGCCTATGAGATACTCTGGATGTTTTATGCAATTTTGTGAATAAAATTTTTGGTTGCTCAATTTCACATGGCTTAGCTTTGATGTAGAGTCTTTCTACACCCACATACCCCTTCATGTGGTTATTATGGCAGGTACATTTCATCCTACTACTTTGCCTATGTTCACGCAGCGCGTACAGTATGGCCGCAATTACGCCCCCCCCCCGGCCTCATTGACATGCATTACTCGCGGCGCGTATTTGCTGCAAGTAATTGACGTCACTTATCTTCCCGCTAAGACAATACGATTTTATTGTACGAGCGGGGAGAGGAGGCGTAATCCATAGTTCTCTATGAGAACTATGGATTACCGTAATTTCGGCGCGCATCTCGCTCGTATTAGAACAAAAATACACGACGAAATGCGCGCCGACATTACCCCGTGTGAACATACCCTTACAGCCAACATAGTGAGGAATTGCAACACTTTACTATCTCAGTTCTAACATTTCTCATGACTCAATTTCTGTTCTATTAGGAGGGGTGTTTCTATGAGGCAAAGTTTTCTCCACCATTAACGAACTTGGTAATGGCATGGTGAGAAGTGATATACATCTATTCAGATTTGAATCCCTTTGTTTGAGACTTGGAGTGGTATGGCAGATACATAGATGGTCTTTTGTCATCTGGAAAAAAACAGGCACAGCCGGGCAACCTATTACCACTTACCGCAAACCAACAGCGGAGAATACCATCCTCCCTTACAATAGTGGACACCGGAGACATACTCGTCTTTCCATCCTTATTGGTGAGTTAACTAGGTCGAAGTGTAACAGTTTCTCTTTGAAATCCTATAGTAAGGAATCCATCAGTATATGCAACCGTCTCCTTCAACGGGGATATCCTTAGTGGGTCTTAAACAGGGCATTCAAAATAGTCGTTCAGAAAGATTGTACTCGACATCTTTATCCAATTTTGATAGATTTCCCAAATCGAATATACCCGCTCTGGTATTGAATTATAATCCCCAATTTGCTCAGATAAAAAAGATTGTGCTCAAATATCTTCCAATTGTCCCGGTTGGATCCTTTGGACCACCGCAAGCGATGGCGTATGCCACGCCAGGGAACGGAATCTAAGTAGGTCCCGGTTTTCACCAGAGCCCGCCGCAAAGCGGGATGGACTTGCTGCGGCGGGAGTCTACCAGGTCGCTACCCCTGACATGACTTGCTTGCGGAGACAGCCGAGGTATAGCGTGGTACAAAATCGGAAGGCAGACTCATAATTGGGGACAGGCAGAAGGTCAGGAAAGGCGGCTATGGTTCGTGGTCGTGGACAGGCAGAAGGTCAGGGTAGGCGGCAAGATTCGTGGTCGAGGGACGGAGGCAAACGGTACGGAACACAGTAATCAGAACAAGGCTTAGGAACACTTTCTCTATAGACAAAGGGCACTAAAGATCCGGCAGGGTAACCAGGAAGAGGCAGGCTTAAAGAGGGGCAGCGACCGGCAATAGCCAATTACCGGTGCGCTGACCCTTTAAATTTAACACCACCGGCACGCGCACACCCTAGGGAGCGGGCCACGCGCGCCACGGGACAGAGGCTGTAGCAGGAGTGTGATCGGGTAAGTAGCCGGGGGACAGATCGGGGTCGAGCGCGCCCGCGACCCGACATGCGGGTCGCGGCGCCGCTCGGCAGCGGGGCATGGATGCGCCTGCGACCCGGGACGAGGGGCCTCCGTGACACCAATGTTGTCAGATGACACTTACATGGAAAGTATTTTGCTAAATGGATGTAAAATAATTCCAAGAAGACCAATTATGCTAGGCAATATTATCTCTCTCAACTCTTTTCTCTGCGTTCTGATACTAAAACATGGCTATGACATAACGGGTTTTACAAATGTGACAGTCATCCCTGTAAAAATCTAATTATGTAGCAAGCGCAAAAGAATTTACTGATGCAAAACGTAATAAAAATATTATATCAAACACTGTTGCAGTTAGATATATTATGTTTTGTTAGGCTTGCAATTTGAAATATGTAGGATGTACATCCCTCAGATTTAAAATCCGAATATTGGAACATAGTAACAACATTCAAAATCCAGGTACACGTAACGTATCTAATGCAGCTAAACATTTTATCCATCATCATAATTCCAGTTTACATTTTTTCCATACATTTGCTTTTGAAAGAGTTCTTATAAACAAATATGGAGGGGACATGCTAACTAGGTTGCGTGATAGGGAGGTTTTTTGGATCACCAACCTGGATACTTTGGGCCACATGTATGAAAACGGTCTAGGTCTAAAATTTCCTTTGTTGCCCATAGAAACCAATTAGAGTGCCCCTCTCACTTTTCCAGAGCACTATATGAAATGAAAGGGGCGCTTTGATTGGTTGCTATGGGCAACAAAGTGAGTTTTAGACCTAGACAGTTTTCATACATGTGTAATATTAAAAACAAAGGGCCACATGTATGAAAACTGTCTAGTTATAAAACTCACTTTATTGCCCATAGCAACCAATCAGAGCGCCCATTTCATTTCATATAGTGCTCTGAAAAAATTAGAGGGGCAACAAAGTGAGTTTTAGACCTAGACAGTTTTCATACATGTAGCCCAAAATATTGTTTCATTATTGAGATTTTTATGTGTTACTATATTTTGCGCCACAATAGCAATTGTGTATTGTTGACACCTTGATTCCCCGTTGGGCGGCACACAGGTGTTTCTGATGGGGCTGGTTGAATAGCGTAAATACACACGTTTATTTTAATATCTATGTGTATTTAAGGCAGTCTTCTGCCTTCTCTACTTGCTACAACTAAGATCTTTTAATTTGAAACACGTCAGCAAAGTCTTCATTTTCACATGGTATGTCACTACATATAATATAGTATGTCACTACATTTTAATTTTTGTATTCAGTAAACATTTTGGGTGACATGTATGAAATCTGGCACCGACAAGGAGTGTAGAATATGACAATAGGAAGGAACCTGTCGTATGTGGTTTCATAAACCTGGCTTGTGGTATGCCTTGCATAGCATAGCATATCTTTGTTGCATACCTTTGGCACATTTCTTTTGCATCTATCTTTAGCAAATATCTTTGGAGCATGTAAAAGTGCTGTGCTTGGCGCACAATGCACCAAGTTTTACCGTCTGACCATTCATACATCTATCGAACAGGACTACGACAGATTTTTGTCTCAAATCATGCCAGAGATTATTCACCTCTTATCCAGAGCAGTTATTATTCTGGGCACTTTATTTTTTATTTATAAGGACTGGTGAGCTATCTGTCAACAATCATGTCTTTCTTGGTCTACCTGCAATTTTTTACTCTAATAACCTTCCCAATTTTTTATATTTGCACCACATTTTGCACACGGCTGACTGGAAACAACCAGCATCTTGTGCCACTCTCCGTGTTGGATTTCTATTTTGAAGAGTTTTTAAAATCTTTTCCATTGTTTCAGTTGAGCATTCTCTTGTTAACACCATAGTTCTTTTCTGTAAGCCAAGTAGAACAGCATGTGCAAGTATTTGTTCTAGAAATGCAGATGACAAGATGATGTCATCATTTTATCTTGTGATGCCATATATTTTCCTTTATTTGATCTTGGAATAAAATAGGTTAAGTTAAATACGTTACTTCCATTAGTGTTCATTATGCATCATGGAGCCAAGAATGTTCAGCTATTAAACATTTTTTTAAGGGTGCTTTCACACGGTTCGTTTTTGGTGCATTTTTTGAATGCGTTTTTTGTGCAAAAATTTATATCATTATTTGCTGGGCCTTCCTCAACAAAAAACGCATCAAAAAACCGCAACAAAACCGCACAAAAAACGCACCGTGTGAAAGCACCCTAAGCAGTATGATAAGTATTGTGATATTATGATGCTGCTGCTCACCTCTCTCACACCTGCCGCCGCTCCATCACACAGTCCAGTACACGTAGCTACTGCTCCAATCACAAGTATCCAGTGGATATTTAAAGGGAATTGTATTCACACTTAATCTGCCGCACTTATTTTTCCATATATATATACTAGTTTATAGCCTTCATCAGGGATTTCCTTGATATCCCCCTTTTCTTTGCACTTTATAAAACACATGAGGCTAAACATTCAATTGTGAAAAAGACATATACTTTTTGCTTTAAAGCACTTGACATATGATTAATAGACACATAAGTCCTCATACAGCATATTAGTCGCAATGAACAACATAGTAATGAACCAGTACTTAACTGCAAAGTCCCAGCTTTACATTGATGCTGAAAAGCACTCGAGATCCAGTATGCACGCTGACCAGTTATGGCAGCACACGGGCTTCGGTCCATAACTGGTCAGCGTGCATACTGGATCTCAATGCTTTTCAGCATCAATGTAAAGCTGGGACTATGTAGCTAAGTACTGGTTCATTACTATGTTGTTCATTGCGACTAATATGCTGTATGAGGACTTATATGTCATTAATCATATGTCAAGCGCTTTAAAGAAAAAGTAAATAAGCCTTTATCACAATTGAATGTTTAGCCTTGTGTGTTTTATAAAGTGCTATTTAAAGGGACACTTCCTTACTTCCTTACCTGGTCTTTGATAGTGATTTGTTTGTGGCATTTCCTAGCGACTTTTGCATATTAATTCCTGGTATCGACCTTGAATTGTCCTTGTAACTCATCTGCTGCGTGCCATGACCTATAGCTTTGTCTCTGACCTCACAAGAATTCCCAATATCTTGACTCTCTGCCTTATCCATTATGCCTTTTGTACAGGTTTTAGGTGTTAGCTATCACAGTGGGTGATCTCGTTAGGGGTAGCAACATGGGAGTCCCCTGCAGCGAAGACAAGATACTTGTCCTGGGGAAAATTAGAGGGCTCCTTGAACTCAGCTATTAAAATTGATTTGCACATGACCCGGAGGAAACACCATATGCTAGGTGAGCAATGATGTGTATTTGCTACAAAGTAAAGGAAGCTGGAAGAACATTCTCTGAGTGTGGGGATTCTATAGTTGTTGCCAGCAATTGCACTTTATGCCGCCCCCATGCACCCCAAGAGTTTGTCATAGAAAATGCTAAGTTTTAAGAATATCTAATACATTTGGGCCCAGCAATTCAAAAGCACAGACCTGATCCTCCTCAAAGATAATTTCTGAAACATTACAGCTTTTCTTGCTCCTGTGTGAATGGTAAACATGGATGGCTCACATACGATTTCTGTTAAAGCCACGTTTAATTTCTTTGTGAAAATCTAATGAATGGGCATTAGAGGGCAGTGTTTTTCAAAGCTGACACATTTATCTGGAATTATTAAACAAGTCAAGTGATCATTCATTATGGCTTTGTAGGAATTCCCAGGTCTTATGTCTGTTTGAGACTGCTGTCATTAACTCTTTCAGTGACTTCAGTGTCTAGCATTGAAATACATTTTTATTCCAAAAAGGTCTACAGCATAGCGTATGTTACAGTTTGCATGAAAGATATATTTACATAGCCATCACTAGATATTGTATGATGCTTTAGAGTTGTATTCACGCCCCACAACAGCACTGGTGCAACATGCATTTTTTTGGAAGGGAATTTTATAGACATAGTGGGACATGTATGAAAACTGTCAAGATCTAAGTCTTTCTTTGTTGCTCATAGCAACCAACCAGAGCTCGCCTCTCATTTTTTCAGAGCACCATATGAAATGAAATGGGAGCTCTGATTGTATGCTATGGGCAACAGAGAAATTCTTACACCTAGAAAGTTTTCATACATGAGGCTCATCATTTCAAAGGAGGCATTATATGATTCTCTCCTTTTCTCTGTTCCTTTTTTATGGCAATCATGGTGAGTGAATGCACCCTTAGACTTTATTGTGATAGAAAGTTTTCCAAGTCTTGAAGATACCCTCCTCAGACTAAGATGGATAAAAATAACATACAGGAATTTGATATTTAGAATACATTATCATGACCTCCCATTGCAAGGTGCAATCGAAATATCAGTATGAACAGAACATCACTGCTTCAGCTGGCTATTGGCAGCTACATTTAAAATATATATGTCAATGGCATTTATAGAATAAAAGGGGCCCCAGTGTAAAGATCGAAATTGTGCTTCTGTGAGCTTTTGAATAACTCCCTATATATTTGATAAGAAGGCAAACCCTCTAAAGAAGGGAGTCCTGCACAGGTTCTAGCCAAGCAGTAGCAAAGGACATGCGGCAAAATCAATAGGATATGCCATCAAAATATTATATGAGTTCAGGAATGAGCCCCCAAAAGGGTCGGCTCAGAATGGAGAGCCGGTCTCGCTCGTACACGACTCTCCATTTTGTTCTATAGGAATTCTGAGTACAGACGAACACAACGCTTGGAATTCCCACAGCGCGACCAGTTCTCCATTCTGAGCCAACACTTTCAGTTACCAGTTCCTGAGATAGGTGCAGGTCCCTGAGGTGTGACCCGCACCTATAAGACTTTGATTGCATATCCTATTGATATATCTTCAAAGTGCAAGGTGGGAACACCCCTTTAACTGTTTGGGGCTATTTTCAGGGGTATTAAAAAGTCTTTTCCACCTTGTTCTTTGAAGGCATATCAATAGGATATGCAGCCAATGTCTAATAAGTGTGGGTCACACCTTTTGGACCAGCAGCTATCTTAGGAACATGCCCCCAAAGTATTGGCTTAGAATGGAGAGCCAGTCGCACTTTGGGAGGTCTGAGTAAAGCCAGACAGAATGAATGGTTGCATGCAAGCGCAACTGGCACTCCAGTTTGACACTTTTGTGGGGCAATTCTTGAGATAGGTAGAAACCTCACTTTAACTGTATGGGGCTATTTTCACGGGTTGGAAAACTTCTTTAAAAACATTTATGTGGTCAGAAGCTCTCTGCATATATTTTTTGATCATCGATTATTTTAGATAAGATAATCCGTACACTGGAGCTGGTTGTTCATTATCATGGACCTCATGTAGCAGGAAAGTGTCTTATTTCAATTCACAAATGTTTCTCTATTTGTGGAAGTTTTGAAGAATACATTGCAACTCATTGTTGTCATCTCCAAACTCAATCAAATATTTTCCCCCACACTAAAATGGAATTGTTAGCGTTTATCAAGTGACAGACCTTCAAAAATCTCAGGGTTTTAACTGGGTTCTACAATTTATTCCATCGATGCTTCAGAAGCCAAAATTAGGATGGAATTTAACTGATTCTGCTTCTTCATACTCATCGTGGCAATTTTCGGTATGCTGCTGGTGTGATCAATATGTTATAGGTGAGTACTTCAGCAGACAGAAGAGCACTTCTTAGGTGAGATATCTCAGGTGGTTTTTCTGCTCATCCTCTTTACATAAATCCTGTAATCTATGTAGAATAGCAAAATTGGGAAATGGTCCACCATAGAAATCTTCATGTCACACTGCTAGCCTTTCAGCTCTCTGTTTATATTGTATAGAACTATTTAAATTGACTAAAGACCACAATGCCAAGCTGAACTATGCCAGGATTTACACCGTTGTTGCAGTGTTCCCCAACCTGCAGCTCTCCGGCTGATGAAAAACTTCAACTAACAGTAGCCTCAGATTGGGAAACAATGGTATATAGACTCTAATTACGCAATTATGATGTCATTTATTTTTCTCATATAGAATGGGGAGGTTGGCAGCCATTGTGGTTCACCCTTTTATGACTATGGGAAAGAAGCCTGGAATAGAAGTTTGGAATTTTGAATAGGGCAATGTCTGTTTGCAGAACAAACATAAGTCACCACAATGTTATTTACTCAGTCTTTGTCACTATTAGGTTTATTAGCCACATTACTGAACGATTACAAGACAAGTTAATGGTTTAGGAACATTATCATTGTTTTGTATCAGAACACCCAAGCCTAATAAATGAATTACTGGATAAAGGTCAAGGTAACATACATAGCTCCTTCAGTCAGGAACTAGTGGTTCATTGTGTAGACTATCTGCTGGGACATTCAGGCACTGGGGATGAAATGATGAACTCTTTATATTGTAGCGATAATGAAACCAGAGCCTCCGGACTCACTCATGATTATCATAAGGATGTAGAGATTTGCAATGTTCAGAGGCAACAAGGAAAATACAAGATTTGACATGGACTTCAAAAAATGAGCCCAGTATCCCCTTGCTATGGCTGCTAAAGCCCCAGTAGAAAAATCAATGATATATTTACTACAACATATGTCTGATATGAATATTAGATATCTACCACACCAGATATTCTATTTTTTTCTAAAACCAGAATGAGAGCTATTTTCACTAAAATTAAAGGGCAAGAATCACTTGCAACTCTTGCTAGGATTGGATGGTCTCCCAAACCTATTTTAAGATTAAGGTCTAACATGAAGCTCTTGAGTCCTTGTGTAAATTCTACAACATGGCCGCCATTTACCATTTATAATAAAAATCTTTATGTGGAGCAGAGGGGGATTTGGGTCCCCTCAGGCATCAGAAGAATTAATATGTCTTTACCTGCTATAGCAATGCCTAAAGAAGTGAAAGCCTATCTAGTCTCAGCTAGTGATCATGTTAATGAATCTATAGTAAGAAAGGAACTGGATAAAAATGAGATTCATGGGGGTTTATAAAGATACAATCTATTGCTTAAAGGGAGAGTATGCTGGGCTGTCCTATCCATTAGAGACACTAGGCAGTTACATGAGAGCCCCAGGAGTACAGAGACCCCAGAAGGTTGGCGTTGTGTTGCAGGATTCCTCAGGATGCCATTGGCTTCCTGCCCTGCCAATTAGTATTTTAGGCTGCATGCTGCTATGGGCTGAGAAAGATGAGTTTTATTTTATTTTTTCTATTCCAATGGAAAAGGCCATTGTTAAGGATGGAAGCCTGATACACCTAGGCTTCTACCTAACTGGGGCCCTACTTGGGTGTGGTTTGTGTAGTCATCTGTCCATACATTTGGTTTTTTATTCCTGCTGCTTATGATGCAAACAGTGGTGGCAACCAACACACCTCCCAACCATCCAGGTTTGGGCGGGACAGCCCCCATTTGCGATCGCTGTCCTAGCGTCCTGTGATGGTTGGCAGGTGTCTCGATTTTCACAGGTGTGTCCCAGGGATCTGGGGCATATGCCCTGAATCCCCACGACTGTTCTGTGCAATCCACAATAGTGGGCACAGACTTGCCAACTAGCATGTACCCTTCCATGAGTGCCGGCAAGTGTACAGAGCAGTGGCACATGGGAAGCATCATAAAATGCCCCGCTGACCTCAGTGGCTGCAGGAGGCTTAACCTGCCCCCCTCAACTAGACTATACAGTCTAGCTGTGGAAGTGGCGACAGAAGGGAGGCAAGTGACCTCCATCAACCCTACCCTCCCTGTCCTCACCACCCGACCTCTCATCCCACCCTGAACCCCACGGGTTATCCTGCTTTCCTGCTTGAGTGCATACTTGCCAACTCTCCTGGAATGTCCGGGAGACGCCTGTTAAATAGACAGAGCTTCCGGACTCCTGCGAGGTGGTAAATGTCCCGCACCGGCAGCTGCTGCTGCTAAAAGTGTTTAAACCCACTGAGGATTTTAGCCCAGTCTCCAAGTCAGGAGAGCAGCGCTCACAGAAGGAGAGGAGAAGAAATGTTGATACTGTAATAACAGAAGCGACATTGCAGTGGTGTCAGGGCAGGGTGCTTCTATCCACTTCAATCAGTATAAGTGAGCCATTTAGTAGCAGGGCTTTCCACAGCAGGTCAGCAGAGTTGGTGCCATCTACAGAAAGAAGCACAGTCAGAAGTGGTGGCAGGGGCTGAGTAAATGCTTCTTCTGAGGAGCTGCCATATGGGGAAGAGAAGAGAGATGCTGACTGGGGGTGATGAAAAGCAGGAGGAGACAATGCCCAAGGAGGAGAGAGGAGATTTCAGTGTGAGGAGGTGTAATAGAAAGTGTAGTGGTGCTGAGAGGAAGAGGGAAAGTGATTCTGTGTGGGAGGAGAGTTTACATGGCGGGATAGATACATTTATGACGAGAACTGCTGCAGAGATAGATGGTCCATCTATCAGCTTTTCTGGATGCCTGCTGTAGGGGATGTCATCCAGCTTTCCCGGGCACTGAATAACCTATCCAGCATCTGTTGAAGCTGGGTAATGCCCCACCTGCAGGGTTTCGGTATTTTTTTCTCCTATTTACAGGTTTCTCTTTTGAACTACGATGGATTCATTGGACTACGTCAGACCAGCGCTGCATCTATTCCTTTAACCCCTTAACGACCGCCCACCGTCTTTTGACGGCGGGCATTTCAGGTCGTTCGTCTGCAGCGACGTCTTTTGGCTAAAGACTACCTGGCTAAAGGGGGCAACAACCTGACTAAAGGGGGCAACTACCTGGCTAGAGGAGGCATCTACCTAGCTACAGGGGGCAGCTACCTGGCTAAAGGGGGCATCTACCTGGCTAGAAGGGGCTACTACCTGGCTAGAGGGGGCAGCTACCTGGCTAGAGGAGACAGCTACCTTGCTAGAGGTGGAAGTTACCTGGCTACAGGGGGCATCTACTTGGCTACAGGGTTCAAATAACTATCTACAGGGGCCTATATAACTACATAATAGAGACCTATATCTCTTCTTATTTGGAGATCTATATAACTACCTATCTACTTAATAGGGGACCGAGATACCTACCTATTGGGGGACCTATAACTCTACCTACCTAAATGAGGACTGGCTACCTAGTTTGGGGATGTACCTATTTACTGTCTTAGGGAATTTAACTACAAGCGGTCCCCGACTTACAGCGTTCCGACCTACATCTGTCCCCTTGTTACAAATGGAGATTTATGGGGCATGCTGGCACTTGTAGTTTCATATTCCACAGCAGATAGTAGCAGTAGAACGTCAAGTTCCAGCATGTCATATCATCACATGAGGTGAAATCTTCTTAACAGGGGCACAGACAGCAAAAGAAATTTAAAAACCCTTCTCTGCACTATCCAAAATAAAAAAAAAAATGAAAAAAAAGAAAAACCCTTTTGTGCTGGAGTTACATTTAATAAATCTACCTGTTCTGACTTACATACAAATTCAATCTAAGAACAATCCTACAGTCCATAACCCAGGGACTGCCTGTACTTCCTATATTGGTATACAAAACAAGACTAAAACTTGATGCACTTGATGGGAGCCCCATGACTGTTTGGAGGTACTTTTACTGTTTGGGACACAAGGGAGTAATTATTACCATTTGGAGTGCTGTAGATCAGGGCCCCGTTTAACATATAGGGCCCCGGGGCAGAGAGGTTATGGGGCCTCCCCCCTCCCCTTCTCCCCACCCCACCCCCCCAAAAAAAAAAAAAAAATCCAAAAAAAAAATATAAACATACCAGCTCGGGTCATTTTCCCTAAGGCCACACACAATCAAATAATAACAAAAAACCCTGACACCAGGACCCCCGGAAAAAGTCCTGTTGATCACTTCCTAAATCGTTCTTTTTCCTTTTCCTTTCCGCCATAACCATTCTCCGGGCCACTCTTTTTCCCTGCAGATGTAACGCAAAAAAACTTAGAACCTCACTTTATCACACTTTTACCAAATATTCCTAACTTGTTAAGGGGCCCCCCCAAACTAGTAAGAGGTATAACGCCCACCATAAGTAGGTAGGGTTTTCGGCCCACTGAGATGATATGCTGTCCCCCGTAATTGGGCCCCCGTAAAATCTCCCCCATAAAGGGGGGGCCCCCCCTGTATTATCCCCATATAAAGGGCATAATTAGGCAGCAGGGGCCCTAATTTGGCAGGGGAGGCCCCTTAAAATGCCCGGCAGGGGCCGTAATTTTGGGGCAGGGGGGGTTAAAAAGCAGGAGGGCCGTAAAGCCCGCAGGGGATTAATACCAGGCAGGCAGTATTCTAGGAGGGGAGTATATAGCCAACAGGGCATATAAGCCGGCAGGGCATATATACCAGACAGGGCAGTATATGGGGGGCAGGGGAGAAAACCAGCAGGGGTAGTTATAGCCCGGCAGGGCGTATATGGGCAGGGAGGGCAGTATATGGGGGAGCAGGGCATTAATGGGCAGGGAACAGTATTAGCCCGGCGGGGAGTAAAAATGGGCAGGGAGGGGGGTAATACAGGCAGGGGGAAATGGGGGACAGGGCAGTGTATACCGGCGGGGGAGTATATGGGCAGCAGGAGTGTATAAACCAGGGAGGGGAGGTATATACCGGGGGGCGTATATGGGCGTAACCGTATTTTAAAAAATTAAATAAAAAACTTACCACCTGATGTCCCCCCTTCTCCCTGGGGGCCGGGGGCCCCCACAGCAGACTGAGGGCCGCGGGGGGGAGCGATGACGTGATCAAAACGCGCGCCTGCCCCGGCCTCCTGGGCGAACAACGGGGTCAGAAGACCCAGCGTTCAGCCTGGAAGCTGCCTGCACCCCGGTCAGGCACGGGGTGTGGGGCATGGCTGGTCTGTAACCCGGCCATCAGCCATTTGGGGGGGGAAGGGGGACCCGGCCCAGACCCCCCGGTACTCGGGGCCCGCCAGGGGGGAAACCCCACCCCCCCTGGGGCCCCTCCAGCCCGGGCTGCGGCCCGAATCCCTTTGTCCTCACTGGGCAGGGTAGGGGGCTGCCCGGGAGGGCCCCCTGAGATGTGGGGCCCCCGGGCCAAAAGGCCCACCTGGCCCCAAAGGAAGAGACGCCCTGTGTAATGGGAAAATTTTTTTTAAAAGGGCATGAAAATTGGGAAGAATGTGATACAATGAAAGCCTAAGATGTTTGTTTTTGTAAATTACATGAGAGTCGTGGGGGAAAGACTATGGGGGTTGGGGGCAGATGGAGAAAAAAGGGAAAAGAGAAAGAAAAAACTCTTCCCGGGGACGCTCCCGTAAGTGCCTGGGTGTAACTTTACTTTTTATGTCGCAGGCCCGTGACAACTGATACTAGCAAGATGGTGGTATATACAATCTGCGAGCCGTGTAACTGTTAATATCATGTATAATCACTGTTGGGGAAAATTAAAATTTAATGTAATTTTTAGGAGGCACAGTTTGGTGTTATCACC
>JAODAL010069834.1:0-16179 GCA_025379985.1 Phyllomedusa bahiana
GAGATGTATGGTAAGGCTAAATTCTCACACTTTCCGCTTCCCCCACTCTGCTTCAGCATGACAGTTTTCGTTGCTGCGTCATCAGGGAAATTTTAAACCTGCGTGTTAAAAAGATGACGGACGCCGCTGGGCTCTCACCGCACCCACTGTAACTCCGGCCCGGTGTCATGCTGTGGCCCAGGACAGGTAATAGTCAATGTCCCGTGAACTAAAATGGTGGTTGAAAGACTCCTTTTTCCGCACTTTTTAAATGTGGAGGTCATGCAGGTTTGAGGCTCATGCTGTGGCCCAGGACAGGTTAGTCAATGTCCAGTGAAACTAAAATAGGTGGGTGAAAGACTCCTTTTTCCGTCACTTTTTAAATCTGGGGGTTATGCAGGTTTGGGGCTCATGCTGTGGCCCAGGACAGGGATATTCAATGTCCAGTTCAAGTAAGATGATGGTTCAAATCATACTGCCCCATCGCACATTTCACTTTGTGGGTGATGCAGGTTTAAGGGTCAGGCTGTGGTACAAGACAGGGATAGTGAATGGTCTGTGACTTTTTTTCTGTGACTTTTATAACCTAAGTGTGTTGCCTAAGATGTAGCACGTATCCATTTGACTGTTGTGGATGTTAATTTCAGCTTCTCCAGCCTTGTTTGGGTGTAATAATGAAGGTGTTGTTGCTCTCCCATAGACTTTAATGGTCATCGCTCATAATCGACGCTCACTATCGAAAAACCTTATCGATAGCGGCTGACTATCGACTATCGATCGATCTCGATAGCCAACGCAATCGCTCAACACTATTCATGATACCACTCACTCCCAACTCACTGAAACATCATTTAATCTCTTTTTGTTAAATTCAACTAAAACTGTTATTCCCAGATTGTGGTGCTCTATTTTGACTCCATCTTTCACAGACTGGTTCAGGGAGGTTCATACCTTATACCGGCTAGAAGAACTATGTAATGATTCCCCTAAGTGAAGATAGAAATTCTTACTAACATGGAGTGAATGGGTCTCCTTTTGTGCTTCTGATTTGTATTGTACATTCATTTAGAATAACATTTATTATTGTATTGTGTTATGTATTCTTGTTCTGTATATCTATGTTTTTCGTCATGCAATTTTTCCTAATGTTTCTGCTATTTTGGGACAGTGATGTTAGACAGCTTCTTTAGACTTGTGATCTTGTGGCGTGCTCTTATTTCTTTAGCTATAACACCATCCAGGTTTCTCTAATTATACAGTATTTTGTCTCTCTTTTTAAGTGTACTCCTTTGGCTGCATAATCTCATTTTGCAGAACCTGTTCTCATTTTCTCATTTCCATTAATGGAACTTCATTTTGTCATATTAAATGTTTCAAATTATTACGTTTCAACATTTCCAGTTGTCTGATCTAACCAAATGTCTAAAGGTTTTACACTTTCATGCAAATTCTTATATTATTCATGTAATTTGAAGTATGTTGTAAGCCTGTTTACTTTGCTGTAACCAACTTTTTCCTTAATAAAAACTCTTTTGAGATGGGAAATGAGCTTAAATAGTGCTGGAGATAGAGGCAAGGATAGAAGTACATTTCCATATTTATTCCCCTTCTTAAAAAGTAGGCTGATTATCCCCAAAAGGGCAGACCCACGCAGAAGCCTGTCCCTAATTATCTCTATCTGTCCCTAACTGTCCCTAGTTTCTTTTCACAGGAGTGTCTAATTCCTATAGAAAAGGATGTCACACACCAACTCTGTTGTGGGTAGTATATACTCAGATAATGCTGGTGCTGCTGACTAAGCTAGTAAGTTCTAACCTGATGAAGTGCTGAGCATCATAGGCATGGTACTTATGATTTTTAATATACTTTTATATTACATTATGTTGTATTTAAATGTAGAGGTGATAGTTTTGAGTCATTTGCCTCTATTGCTACTGATTAGATTAATGCCAAGATCACATGTTTCGGAGGCAATATAAGTTCCATTCCATGTACGTGAATTATCCTCTATTCTCCAGAGGTTTAATGTGATTAAGGAGAGGCTGTTACATTCCAATCGATTGCCGCACAATCTCTTAGTGTGTTGTACGACTACACAGCCCCTGAGGGTGAGTAGTATATTATTGCTATTTTACTATGACTGTTGCAGTTATCAAAAGGTATTACACTAGAAGAGCCTTCCTGTTCTCTTCTCTTTTTTCTCCATGTGCAGAGCAAGTTTTGTGAATGTTTTCTTCTTTGGCTCCCACGATACAACAGAATTTTCCCATTTACCTCAGAAGAGTTTTTTATTATTTATTTATTAATGTTTCTATTGATATTGTTTATTTCTATCCAATTTGAAAGAAAATGTACACGTGATACTCTCATAATGAAATTTATACTACTGTGAAAGGAAATTTACAGGTAGATTATTGACAGTTAGCGATAGATAGGAACAGGCTCCTGCATGTGTCCGGCCTTTTTTGGGGTGATCGGCCTACTTTCCAAAAATGGAATTATAAGAACACAAAACGGAATTTTACTTTTCTCTTTATATTCTTTCTTCTATCCTTACTACTTTTTTCTGAATCACGGTGGGAGGGTAATTTTACCTCTACTTTTTATATTTTTATCATGATTTATCAATGTACAGTAGTAAGAATACCTGTTTAAGTTCTGAAACTAACTTAAGGCTAGTTTCACAATCGTTTTTATTGGAAAAACACCATTGCAGTTCTTGGGCCATAACTAAGAGCTTCAAATTATGGAGCATGCCATATTTATGCTAAAATTAGCAACTTTTCACTTCTCCTGCCAGTTCTGTAGAGTTGCAAGATACGTAGATGGGGTTTAGCAGGAAGGAGCGGGCCATCCTGTAGTCTGACAGATTACTACAATTTCCATCAGAAATTAACATTTATACATCAGCTCATAACTTTCATGGATTTCAATTTGTGGCACATGACGAGCCATGGAGGCTACAAAATGCTGCTATAAATAAATTAAGTCCATCTTACTTCAACAGATCTGTGTTTAAAACCGCTGTATAAAAAGCAAACCTCAATAAATTTGCCCCTTGGTGTCTTGTATTTTGCATACTATAATCTGTTCAGATAAAAATGGATCCCTATTCATATTAGCGTTGTGTCTGATTTGCCAGTTTACCACTGTTCTACATTTGGTACGATATTTGTGAATCAACCCATTATTAATAAATCAAGTACTTAACTTGCAAGTCAACTCGAAATGGGATCTTCTCTGCTGAACCTTTGGAGCTCATTACTGTCAGTCACTGGGCCTACAAAAGAGATCCTCTGGTGATCCTGGGAGTCATTCCAACCTTGTTTGTTACATATTTTACTTCCTTTGGCTATAAGGTATCACCTCCTCCTAGTGTCATATACATTTATCATGATCCAACTAGTTCTTATTTGATATTAAGACACAACATTTACATAAATGCCTGTGCAACCTACAGAACCTTGAAATGCAGTGCCACTACGTTCTGCTGGAATACATTAAACACTGAGACAAAAAAGTAATAGAAGAATAATGCAAATGGATTTGGAATGAATATTATTCATGTGAGACTTCACAATTTCAAAAGAGTTTAGTTTGATTCACTGACTTGTTTTTTCATCTGGCTCGGCTTTCTTAAAATATGACTTTCCCATAGGAGCTCAGTGAGTAATAAGACAAAACGACCAGCAATATGCATGCGGTATAATATATGGCATTTTTAAACTGAAGATGAATCGGAAAAATAAAGCAATAAATGAATACATGTGGGGTTGTACCAGATACTGAATGGCATAATAGTCACTGAAAATAGACTGTATTTGCTTTCCATCCTTTTTTTTAACATATTTATTATTTGTGGTACTGGAGCTTAGTCAATAATATATTGTGAAAACTATATAACGTAGACAGCTATGCAGACAGCTTCAGCTTCTACGAGGAGGTAAGCTCCAGACTGGACATAGGTAAGGCTGTGGATGTTGTCTATCTGAAAATCTCAAAGGCGTTTGGTAGTGTGCCACATAAAAGATTGGTGCAAAAATTAAGAATGATGGGACTAGGGGAAAATATATGTAAATAAATTCACAATTGTCTCTGTGATAGGATAGGTGGGTTATAAATGGGAACTACTGTTGGTGGGATACCTCATGGGTCAGCATTGGGCCCTATTTTTTTAAAATATCTTGTAGGAGGCTTACAGAATAGAATTGCAATATTGTCAGATGAAACAAATCTCTGTAAGGTAATTGATACAGAGGAGGATAATAGAATATTTCTGAGGGATTTAGGAAAGTTGGGATTTGGCAAATGGAATTTAATGTGGATAAATGTAAGGATATGTTGGACTGAGGAAACAAAATCTACAATTATTCTTGTTATGGCTGAAAAAGATTTGCGGATATCGGTAGACAGCAGTCTTAAATTTAGTGACCAAAGCCAAGCAGCTGCTGATAAGGAAAATAAAATCATTGATTGCATCAAAAGAGGCATAAATGCTCAAAAACACAGTTTTGCCTCTGCACATATCACAGGTGAGGCCATATATGTAATACTGTATACACATTTGGCGGCCGATGTATAACAAACACATAGCTTAGCAAGTGCAGGTGCAGAAGAGGGTGACTAAGATGAAGTACCAAGATAAACTATCAAACTGGAGGTTATTGAGCTTAGAAAAAATATGGTTTGGGGGCAATTTATTTACCATGTACAAATATGTGAGTGCAGAGTATAGTTTTATTATCATCACAGACAGGGATTCTTTACTGTAAGAGTAGTGAGATTATAAAACTCACTGCCACAAGAGGTTCTGATGATAGATTCCTTAATCCCTTGAGCACCAGGCCTGAAAATGCCTTAATGACCAGCAATTTATTTTTTTGTTTCTGCCTTCCTGAAGTTGTACTTTTTGGGGGCATAGTTTGAGATTACATTACTGCAGAATTTTTTTTTAAATTTTTTGTGCATTTTTTTTATTCTTTTAATTATTTTTTTACACCATTAAAATCTCTCTCTATATAACCTGTTAGAATCATTCTATCATTCTGGTCATGTTGATATCTAATATGGTTAGATTTTTTTTGTGTGTGTAATGTATGCACAATAATTTTTTATTAAATATTTATTTTTATATTATTATTTATTTTATTTATTTTTCCACACTTTTTATGTTTTTTTAACTTTTTTAAAATCTTATTAAGGGATAACTATTGTACATTTTTTTTTCTTACACTTGGTAATGTATTAGCATACATCAATGTGCTAATACATTACACAGGCAACAGTCAGGTCAGCACACAGTGTGCCCTGAGTGCAGGCTTGTTATACAGATAGCCATAGGGCCACTCTGTTCAGTCAGCTCTGGGGACCTAGACATTCTCCAGGCTTCATCAGGTCACCGGGAGTCCTGATCACCCAATGGAGCAGGGAAATATCCTTTCATTATGCCACAGTCACAGACCATGGCAATCAAAGAGTTAAGCGCTGGGAATCGGAGATTTCTTCTACTTCCCAGCACTTATAAAGACTGCTCTGAAAACAGAGCTGTTAAGTACAGCTCTGTTCCTAGCACAGACATGGATCTGGGAGCCACAGAACTCCTCTTTCTGCAGCAACGTCGCTGCAGAAAGAAGACATGCACTGCCTGCCGTCTATAGTCGGTGGCAGTCGTTAAGGAGTTAAAAAAGTCTAAGAAAGGCTTAGGTGCCTTTCTTGAAAAATATCATTGTAATGACCTAAGCTAGTGGATACACTGAGCCACCGCAAACAATAGTGTAAGCTGCACCAGGGAGCAGAATTTAAAGGCCGTTGGTCTCCACCAAAGCCCACTGCAAGTCAAACTTTTCCACAGCAAAATTAAACAGATGCAATACATTTACTAATAATGGTGTAAAAGAAAGATAGCTTAAAGCTAGAGAAGCCTGGCTGAATGTGTGCCATGCACACTGTTTCATAGATTTGACATGGTCAACCCTTTACTACTCTTCATACCACCTCGAATAATACACTTTAGACCAATCTTATTTAACTATAAACTGGCTTATGTTATAAGTAAATCTGGTGCATTTTTCACACCTGTTTCTCTAGACATTATTGAAAGTGTCTTGCGTAAGAGCTAGTCTAATATATATAATAACTGAGGTGCATGATATTTGCTTCAGATGTGTTGAACATTGCAAGCTACAATTCTGCTTCAATGGTAGTATTGTGCTTCAAATTTGGAACAAGGTCAAATTCAACCTGAATATGGGTGCTTTGTTTCAGGTCAGTCAAAATTGATTCATGTGGATATTCACAGAAAAATCGATTGTAACTGTAACCCTAATTTAAAACCGTGGTTTGGGCTACAGTTTTTTTTTTTTTTTTACTGGGTTTGAATAGGTAAACTGACTGGTTACTGGTGCTTTTATTACTGTCACTCCAACATCACTTCCAGCTGATGTCACTTCCAGCTCAACCCTATAGGGTCACCTAAGTGACATTGAACCAAAAGTGACATAAGACAGTAGTGATATCAACTGGCAGCACTGTAGGACCAGCAACCCCTGGGAACAGGTTAATTAACCCATTCAAACCCAATAAAAGAAAACCTGATCCTAACTCTAATTTAGGATTAGGTGTAAATTTAAGGTCAGGATTAGGGCGAGATTTAGGGTTAAGGTCAAAGTGAAAAAAATTGTGCATGAAATGTTCCAAACCCACATTTTTTCAAAAGTTCAGTGGAACTGATTTTGAACTCATATATATTATAGTATACAGTCTTATTTATGATATACAAGCCTTTCAATAAACCTAAAATTATCCCATTTCTATAAGGTTGTCTTAAATACAAACAATTCATTATGTGAAATATCTAGAAATATATGTAATACAAAACCTAAAACCTCCTATAATGTCACATTTCTGTATTTTCAAGTAAAATACAATTTACAGTACCCGCCACATCTCATTAGTTTTACCGTTCCCAATGCTGTGTAAGGCACCACTGATTTTGTGAATATTTTGTTTGATTGCTCACACATTTGCACAAATTACAATTATGGTAAATAAACAAAGGCCTTTTTTTAAGGTATTCAAAATTATGTAAATATCAACCCTATGTTTTCTATTGTGCTTTACTTCAGTGCTCCTCCATCTAACTTTTAATTAGATAAAATGCATGCTCAAAATAGATAAACACTGGTTATATTATCCGCCAAACAAAAACCATTCATTCTTACTACACTTTTAATTAATTTTTTCAGATACATGGCTCCCATAAGAGAGCAACAACACAATCATTGTGTAGAGTCCTACAGTCAGCACGACTTCACTGTGATGCGGAAATATTTTAAATTTATTTAAAACTAAACGTTCCGTAAAACACAATTGAAAAATGTGCCATTTTTCATTTGCAAAAATACAAAAACCCAAGTCAATTTTTAAACTAAAAAAAGCTCTTCCTTTTTTTTAATTAATTTGCAAACCCAAGCAAATTTGCTTCCTGTAAATAAATAAAGGAGAAAAAAAAATTTACGGGAAAAAGGAAATTTATTTTTTTTTCCATAGAGAACACAAACCCCTTTTTGGGTTTGTTCTCCCAAACTTACCCCATGAAAAAAACCCCTTTTTGTAACAAAATTTAGAGAGGGGCGAATCAATTCTTAACTAAGGGGGAATTCGTTTAGAATTTCGGGGAAAACTTCATTCGGAACGAATTTCGAATTTTTTGGGGTACTTGGGGGTGAACAATGTGTTTTGATTGATAAAAGGGCTGCACCCACATGGGGGCACAGGGGGCAAAGTACTCTGGGGGAAGAAGGGCATAGCCTGCATAAACTTTTGCAGAGATGAACCAAATCAGAAAACCAAAGGGGGATTCTGTGACCCAACCGCACTAATAAGTCCGGGCCGCGACGCCGGGGGAGCCACCCCTCCCCCTCACTGTGCCCCCACCCGGGGAAAGGTGCTGCCCCCCTGAAATTTCTTACAAAAATAAATTGTTTTTTATACAGCGATTTTTGTGGGGGGTCTCAGCTTTCTCAGAGACTTTTTCTCTAATTTTCCCTATTTCTAATTTTTTTTTTGGGGTTTTTGGGGTTTTCTGAAACCCAGTGTGTTTCCACTGCACTGCATATACTTTCAATATCCAAGTGGGACAAAGGGAAATTTTCCTGTTGTCTTTTTTAAAGAGACATTTTTTTTAAAATAAAAAATACCACTTCTTTTTTTGGCTGCCAATTCTATTGCGCAATTTAAAATCCGGGGGTTTAAAATTAAGCGTTTTTTTCTGGTGGCTGACCCCAAAAAACCGCCCTTTTTTCAACGCCAAAATTTTAACTTTTTTCCCTGTAGCCAAATTCACAAGAAAAGGGTTAATTACAATTTAAAATCCCCCTTGTTGTGGGTAGAAAAGGGGAAACCCCAAATTTGAAACCCCCGCTACAAAGCTACTAGTTTGGGGCAGCCAATTTTTTGGGCCCCAAATTTTAAACATCCAGGGGTTTTAAAAATTTAAGCGGGGTTTGCGGTTTGTGCTAAACAAAAAAAAACCCCGTTTTTTTTTAAAACCCCAAAAATATATACTTTTTTCCCTTTTCCCCCCCCCCCCTAATTTTTGTCCGAAGGTTAATTAAGCCTTTTTTGTGCTTTTACATTTAGTAAAACACACAGGGGTTTTTTAAACAACACAAAACAATAAATTTTTCCCCCCCCATTTGTGGAGCGAAATTTATACCCAAAGGAAACCCCAAAACTTGTTCCCTTTTTCTTTTGGAGTAAAAAAAAAAGGGTATATATTTTTTCATAAACAAGAAAAACATCATCAAACAGTGTCTGTACTTTTTAGAACAAAACATATGTCAGACAGAAAAGTGCAGGCTCTGAAACCCTGCGAGTGGCAGTGGCACAAACTTTCCCTTTGAACAGGCCCCAGGTCGCAGCACAGCAAGGGGACGTCGCAGCGGGGTCACTGGGTGGGGCCCCACAACTCCCGCTGTCACCCATAGGGGGCCGGTTTTGGGTTCACAACCCCAAAGGGGTTTCTTGTTTGGGTTGGGCTAGGTCACCCCTCTTCCCCCAAATGAAAACTGAAAACCCCCCCACCCAAATAGGGGTTTGGGAAAAACCTCAACACAACCATTTTTGGCATGGCCCGGGAGGGGGTCGGGCGGCCCTCACCTGTCCCACCCCCCTCTGTCCCTCCTTTCCCCCTCAGCCAGAGATCTACTTTTGGGGTTCGGGGCTCCAGCGCCACTATATAGCGAGGATGAAAAATTTTGAGGGGGGGCACCCAGCACTACTTGGCAGCGAAGAAAGGGGGGCCAATATCGCCTCCCTTCTTGCAGTAGGGGGCAAAGTATAGAGTGGAGAGTGGCATGGGAAGGTAAAGTTTAGGGGTTTCAGCCTCGGCATACCAAGACCGGGATGGGGACACAGGACGATGAAACACAAAAAATTTGATTTTTTAAGCCGACCCCCACTTGGGAGCCGGGGTGAGGAAAGGGGCTTCATCATCGTCAGAGAAGGGGGCATCAGCTTCCCGCGTCAGGCAGCAGCAAAGGGCCCCCCCCCCCCCAGGGGGGTTTGGTTTTGGCCGTGGGGGTCAGAAAGGATAGCAGCATTGGGGGGTCGGGAGCCAAGCGGCCACGGGAAAAAAACCCTTTTTCGCAGGCCAAAAAAGTAGGGGGCACGGGGGTTGGGGCAGGGCAGCGGCGGCAGAATTCACTCAGTGGGGAGCGTTGGGGGGAAAAAATCCAACTGGGCCCGGTTTTGGCATTTCCCTTTGCTAAGAAAACCGGGGAGAGCCGAATTTTGGGTATATGTAAAAACGGGTGGGCAGAAAGTGAAGCGTGGCCGGGGAAGCAAAACTTTGGGCCCCCAGGGCCCTGGCGTCAACACATGCAGCGTCACCATCCCGGGCCCTTTGGGAAAACGGGGCCAGATTTGGGTGGTCCATCCTGCCCGCCGCACAACAAACCCAGAAAGAAAGCGCCCAGGGGCACGCTCCCTTTGCAGCCAGTCAAGGGCCCCAACCACCTCTGCAAAAAGGGGAGCTGTTTCTCTTTGACATCATCACCCGGGCCCCAAAAACTCCTGCTCCTCGCTACTCAGGCGCCAGCACCCGTTAAACGAGGCGTTTGAAAAAGAGACAAACAGTTTTCGCCCAAACCCAAACCTAAGGTCAGCAGTTTTGCCCGTGCTCCTTTTCCCAAAGTTGTTGTAAAACTGCAGTCCCCCCTTTCCAAATGGGGGACTCTGCCCGTTCAAGAACAAATGGCTTGGCCGACCGAAGGGGAGATTTTCCAAACCGAAATTTTTTTTTCCAAAAAGGAGTCCCCAGAAACTTCTTTAAATAGTAAAACAAAGGGGGGTTCAGCCCCCTTTGAGCTTATCGGTTTGTTCCAAAGGGTGAAACCCCAGGGGCGGACGCCCTGGAGTTTGTAACTTTTGGTCAGGGCCAGTAAAATGTCCTTTACGGCCCACGGGGTAAAAGGTTTTCCACCCGGCACCCAAACCAAATTTGGGACAGTAATGCCGCTTTTTTTCCCTCCACGTTTTTCAAATTTGCTGCCCCTTTCGCCAAATGCCCCGCCTCCTCCCCCCTTTTTCCCCCCACCACCACCCCCCATCTCACCTTTCCCACAAGTACTACCCCAAATCAAAACCAAAATGGTAGGGCACAGTGGGGGCCCACGAAATTCTAAAACCGGGCTTGCCTGGGCGAACAAAGCCCAAACAGGGGGGGAAAGGGCTCCCGTCATCAGAAAAAGAAACCCGATGGGGTGGCTTTTTTCCCGCCCCAAAACGGGCAAATGGGAACCCCAAGGTGACGGACAAGGGGAGGAACATAGTGCCCCAAACCTGCACCGAGAGGGATTTTTCCCATGCGCCCTCATGGGCCCCATGTTCAATCGGTTGTGAAAAGGTTTCCTGAAGTTTTCCACCGATTTTCAAACATTTCTAAAAGGGCCCAGGAAACTGTGAAATTCATTTTATCCATTGTACAAAGCCGGGAAACCCCCTTTCCTGGGTTTTTGCAGCGGCAGAAGGGCCCCTCCCCCAAAAACACTCTGATACGATTTTCCCCCACCCCTTAAAACCCCAGCCTGCACGGGTTGGACCGACTGTATAACAGAGAAAGGCCATTAACGATTTTTTGATAAATCCAGGCAGAAAAAATTTTATTTCCCCTTGTAACTTTGATTTCACCCAGTGGCAGCTCATGGGGTGACACCTGCTGTTTGTTGGGGCCCCTTTCGAGGGGGCGACTTATTTGTCAGCCCGCCCAGACTAGGGGAAGAAAACATCATTCCCTGCTTCAGGGTCCGGGAACAAAATTCTGAAAAATCGGTCTGGGCAGGGGACTGGAGCCCGTGGCACTCCCTTTTTCTCGTGGCCACAGGGTTCCGGGGGGGACTGAAATGGAAAGGGGGAAAGGAGGAGGACTTTTGGGACCCAGAACATTGCCCTGGTAAAAATTAAAGTGGATTTTCAACCCAGGTGACAAGAAAAGGAAGTGGGAGCAGCTGGGGGAAAGGTAGTTTTGGGGGATGGGGAAGACGAGGCAGATGCCCCCCCAACACCGGGCAGTAAAACAGGGGAAAAAAGGAGGCGGGGAAATCCCCCGATCACTTGTGCAAGGGGCCCCGACAGGGCTTTTTTGCCTGGCTAGGGGGACAGCCGAATAGCCCCGCTTTTCCGGCAGAGGGATGACTTTTTTGGCCCCTCCCCCCCATTGGACCCCCCCCTCCCGGCCCAAAAAAGGGGACCCTTTTTTTTTCCCGGGCAAATTAGAGGGGAAACAAACTAAAATACAATGGGGGAAATCCCCCCCGGGAAATCTTGGCTCCCTTGCCTATGGGGAGGAAATCACCCCCTCCCTGACAGGTCTGCCCGGGGGGTTTTCCCTCACGCTCACGTACTACCCCCGCAGCTGCGGGGGAAAGGTGGGGGGGTAGGAGCAGTACCACCCCATCAAAATTTAACCTAAGCCCGGGAGTCACTGAGAGCATTTCCTTTTCCCCCGCCTAGTGGGGAAAGGGTGGGCCCGCCAGCAGCAGCAGCAGCAGCAGGGACCGGAGCAGTCCCTAAACCAACGGGTTTGGGGCCCTTTAACTTGGACAGCACTCTGCCAAACCCCGTTTTTAAGATCCGCTGGACTACTGGGCACCAAACTGGGTGTTGGCCGCAACTTTTCCGATTTTCAGTGGAGAAGCTGTCCTGCCCCCAGAATTTTGGCATCAGACGGGTTTTTCAGTCGGGGGGGGCCAAACGTTTCCCCCCAAGGGGGGAACCCCTTGTTTCCCCGGGAAAATTTGGAACGACCCGACCTTTGTCAAATGAAAACAGGCCCTGGGTCAGCCGGATTTTCACACACCCAAAAGCCTTAAAGGGGTCAGTCTTGGGGGTTTAAAACCCCCCCTCAGCCACTATTTTTGAAAGCCCCCACCCACCTTAAGCCACACATCCCGCTGACAAATTTCTCCATCTGCCAAACCCCCCATCTTTACCAGGAATGGTCGCCACCCACCTCAAAACCCCTGTCATTGTGCCACTCTAAAAACCTCATGCTGCTGCTGCTGTTGCTGGGTGCCGTGACATCCACACTGGGGTCTTGTGCCCCCTGCTGACCTCATGCTTCCTTTCTGTGGCTGCGGGCCCTGTCCCCCCACACGTGGGCATTGTTGGGCCCCTTGCCTGACCCATGCTGCTGCCGCCGGAAAACCCCCGCCTCAGTCATTTTTGCCACCCCCCCCGTGGTTCCCCCTCCTTTTTTTTGGGGCCCTCTCCAAATTTTCATTGTGCCACTGCCTGAACTTTATCTGCCCGCTGTCGTGACCTCCACACTGTGATTGTGCCACTCTGTGGCCTAAACTGTTTTTTGGGCCCCCCCCAGAATGTCCTTTTTGCCATGGGCCCGAACTCTGCTGCTGCTGTCGTGACCCCACACTGTATCATTGTTCCACTCTGTGGGGCCCAATTACTGTTTTTTGCCGCCTCCCGAATGCATTTTTCCCACTGCCCTGATCCATACTGCTGCCGCCGTGACCCCACACTGGGGGTGATTGTGCCACTCCCCTTTTTGGCCAAAACTGTATTTTTGGCCCCCCTCCAAATGGCATTGGGGCCCCTCCTGAAACTTTATGCTAAAATGCTGCTGACCCCCACTGTAAACATTGTGCCACTCCCGTTGGCCCAAAACTGGTTTTTTGGGGCCCCCTCCAGAATGTCTTGTGCCACTCCCCTGATCTCATACCGCGCTGTTGGGGACCTCCCCCACCCTTTTGATTGGGGCCCTCTGTGGCCTAATATGTTTTTTCCGCCTCCAAATGTCATTGTGGCCCCCTGCCTGATCCAAGCTGCTGCAGTCGTTACCTCCACACTGTATCCTTTTGCCACTTTTTGTGGCCTAATTGTTTTTGGGGCCCCCTTCCCCTAATGACATTTTTGCCCCCCTGCCCGAAACTCAAGCTGCCGCTGTCGGACCCCCCCAAATGTATCATTGTGCCCCCTCTGGGGGCCCAAAACTGTTTTTTCCGCCTCCAGAATGTCATTGTCCCCCCAAAAATTTCCTGAAAACCCCATACTGCTTTCCAGGCCCTTTCCCCCCACCCCCGTGGATTGTGCCACTCGTGGCCCCAATACTGTTTTGGGCCCCCTTTCCCGAAAGTAAATTTTTGCCCCTGCCTGACCCCCATGCTGCTGGGCCCCCCCATGACCTCCGCTCTCAGTAATTGGCCCACTCTGTGGCTTCCTCCGTTTTGCCACCTACAAAGTCCCTTGGCCACGGGCCCGACCTCAGCTGCGTGGGTTTTCCCCCCTCACCCCCCACACTCTGTAAATTTAAAATTTTCCACCAGCTCTCACTTGTTTTTTTTTTGCTTTTTTCTGGCATGACTTTTTCAGGCAAAATTTCCCGCTTCAGTTTTTTTTGGGCAGTTTTGGCCCCCTTAAGTGCCCAGGGGAAATTTTTTTTGTGAAAACGATTTTTTAAAAACGGGGGGGGGATCATCTCGTGTCATACTAAAACACAACATTTGGAAAAAAAAACCAAACCAAGCCCCCTGCATATTTAAAACAAGGCAAAAACGTTTTTACAGCACCCTACCCGGCCGGGGCACCTGGAAATAGCTCTTTTAACGCAATCCCTGCCGGGAAGTAATTTTGGAACGAAACGAATTTTTTTTTGGAAAAAATTTGGTGAAGTAACCGAAACCCAATTTTTAGAAATTCGCCCCCCTTTCTCTAATCCCCAAAATAAACCCCCTAATGGTACCCCAAAAAAAAAACCCCCAAAATCATCCACCCAAAAAACAACCCATAATCACTCCGTATACAAAATATAAAAAAATTTGGCAAACAAATAAGAAAAACATAAAAAACATAATTTTTAATAAACACATTTCTATTGTGTAAAAGAAATAAAGCATAAAAAATTATATAAAAATTTTAAATTTTTGTAATTGGGACCGGGCCCCCATTAAAGTTTTTTCAAACATTTTATGCCGCATGGGGGAATCGTAAAATTGAAGCCCCCAAAGGGAATGACGAAAATGTGTTTTTGTTTTTCCCCCCGTTTTCATGGCCCAAGGCTAAAAAAAAACTATGAACACCTAAGCCCCCAAAAAATAAAAAAGCACCACTAGATTTAGAAACTATGAAAGGTTTTTAAAAACCAAAAAGGGGGGACTTCTTGAAAATTTTTTAAACCCTGTTCTGGTACTTTGGGGGGCTTTGCACACACTAAGATCTGCATTCCTAAAGCCAAATAGCGCACCCTCTCTTGTACGCCCTGCCATGTGCCCAAACATAAGTTATTAAACACCTGTGGAGTCGATATACTCACTGCACCCTTGGATATATTCCTTAAGGGGTGTAGTTTCCAATATGGGGTCTTTTTAGGGGAGTTTATTACAAAATGGTGCCTAAATAAAATCATATTGAAAATTAGTTCCCAAAGTCCAGTAGGTGCTCCTCCTATTCTGAGGCTTGTGGTTGAGACAAATAATGCACTAGGGCGACATATGGGATATCTCTGAAAACAGCAGAATCTGGGTCATCAATATTAAGATGAATTTCCTTGATTACATCTACCGTGTTCCGTGAATAATGCATACAAACTGAAAATCTGCACTGCTCCCGAAAAAATGTATATGGCAAATTTTCTTGAAAATGTGAAAAATTACTACTAAATTTCGAAGCCCCCTAATGTCGTAAAAAAAAGTGGAATAATTATCTGTCTTACACGCAGAAATTTTTGAAGTTTGAAAACAGCAAAATTAACTTAAAGCACAGTGTGTAACAAGAAAACATTCTCTGAATCACTTGGATAGGTAAAAGTGTCAAAAAGCTATTCTCACATAAAGTGACACATGTCAGATTTAAAAACATAGGGCTCTGTCAGGAAGGTCAAAACTGGCTGCATCGGTAAGGGATTAACAAGAAAGGTTCCACTCGGAATAGTGCACATGCGCTAAGGACATGGTTCACTGAGCCCTGTCCAGTGCTCTGATGAGCCTAAGATAAACTTATTTGGTTCAGATGGTGTCAAGCTTGTGTGGTGGAAACCAGGTGAGGAGTAGAAAGACAAGTGTGTCTTGCCTACAGTCAAGCATGGTGGTGGGAGTGTCATATTTTGGGGCTGTATAAGTGCTGCAGTCTGTGGGGAGCTACAGTTCCTTGCGATAACCATGAATGCCAACATGTACTGTGACATACTGAGAAAGGGAAGATCTCTCCTTAGAGAGGGCACCGTATAGGTGTGTGGAGATTCAAAATTGCCTTTTGCACTCCACAAAGCATCTACATATCACAAGGCATTAAGGGAAAGGAGCTGAGAAGCTCAAGTGCCCTCTGTTGGATATAAGAAATCCTCAATTTGCTTTTGACCCACTGGTTCTTTGGAAAGCAAAAGGGATATTTAGCCAAGCCAGCATCACCCCTCTGTATACAGCCATTTCAGGGTGTTTGCCCCTCGTCAGTACAGAGCAGAGCGATGCTGGCTTGGCTGAGTGGGAGGCAATGAGTGGCTCAGAAAGGGAAGATCTCTCCTTAGAGAGAGCGTCATATAGGCATGTGGAGATCCGAAATTGTCTTTTGCACTTCACGAAGCTACTGCATATCACAAGGCATTATGGGAAAGGAGCTGATAATCTAAAGTGCCCTCTGTTGGATGTAACAAATCCTCAATTTGCTTTTGACCCACTGGGTCTTTTGGGG
>JAODAL010069835.1:0-16179 GCA_025379985.1 Phyllomedusa bahiana
AGATAGTTGAAAAATAGATAGATAATAGATATGAGATAGATAATATGAGTGATAGATATGAGATAGTGTAGATAGATAGTTTGATAGATAGAATGAGATGATATGAATAGATAGATAGTTGATAGATAGATAATAGTTTGAGATAGTAGATAGTAGATAGATAGATATGAGATAGAAGATAGATGTAGATATGGATAGTGTATAAATAGATATTGAGATAGATAGATAGATAGATAGGTAGTGAAAAATGCAGTTGAAACCCGAAGTTTCCATCCATCTTATAAAGCCCATCTGCGGGTTTTTTTACTCTTGACAGAAATTGATAACCTTCCCGTTTTAGGTAATTGGGAAACCCAAAATTATTTCTATTTCCCAAATGCAGATAATGGGGGGGAGAATTTTTTAAGGATTTTACTTTTTTCTGAAAAGAAAAAAGTTTACAACACTGAGTTACTAAGTTTTAACTGTAGATAGTATGTTTGGCAAAGGAATAGAGAGAGAGAGGGGGGAGAAGGAGAGAGAGAGAGGGGGATGATAGATAAGGGCAATATCAACTTGATAAAAACCTAATAACTTCCAAGCCCCCCCCCCCCCCCCACCCCCTTGCAAAGAGATGGGGGTTTAAAGGTGCTGGACTACCAAGGTTTCCAGACCTAAAACCCTATGGAGCATTGTGGGGCATCTAAAAAAGAAGGTGGAGGAGCGCAAGGTCCGGGGGTTTGTGGTTTCCAAAAAAATCGGGGCTGGGCCCTTTGTGTTTTGCTCGTGGGCTGGGTTCACACGAAAATTTTTCACGCCACATTGTAAAACGGGCGGATGTGTTTTACAGGAAAAACCTTTGCCCCTGTCACTAATTTTCAGCTATTCCCATGGTGGGCCCCTATATCTTTTTCCCTCCCTCAGCAGTCACAGCACAATAAAAATCCCCAATGAAAATTTTACTTTTTCAAAACCCCCTCCCCTCGTATGACAGTGTAATCCCCCTTTTAATAACCGTCCCCCAAAAAAACCCCGTACAGGGGCAAATTCCCGGCAAATGATTGTTACTAAAAACACCCCTACAAAACAAGACCAAAATTTGTATTAAAGGCTCAAAAAATCTGCCGACCCTGCGAAGCAACCCCACATGTGACTATCCTGTACCGGCTTGATTACTTTTAAACCCCGCCATACAGTGAACCTGTAGGGGTAGTTTACTAGTTGATGTAGACTCTGCAGACATATAAGTGTTAAATGCATTTCATTTAGGACTCACATGAGACGTCTTTTTTGTTCAGCGTGTTCACTTTCCTTTTCTTTCCACCGGTTCTCACCTTTGTGATTGCCCCCGGGCCCAAGATCGTCCCTGAGGATTTGGACAAAAATATTTAGAATCCTACATTTCCAGCAACCCCTTTTAAATTATAGGATATAAGTCCCTCAGTTGGTAGGTGATAGGTCCCCTCAAATTTGGAGGTATATAGATATGGGTCAATGTGGGGGTATATAAATATAGGGGCAATTTAGGGGTTTTTAGATTTTGGGCCCCTCTCAAGCAGGTATATAGATATGGGGCCCAGGGAGGTATAGGGGGGCCCCGGCAGGTATATGGGGCCAAAGGAGGTTAGGGGGCCCCCAGGCAGGTAAGGGGCATGAGGGGTTTTTAGGGGGACTGAGGCAGTATATAAAGGGGACTGAGGCAGGTATGGGGGCCCGGCAGTTATGGGGCCCCCAGGGAGTATATGGGCCACAGGCGGTATAGGGGGCCCCAGGAGTATATGGGGCCAACAGGCGTATATGGGGCAAGGAGGTATAGGGGGCCAAGGCAGGTTTTAGGGGCCATGGCAGTATTTTTTGGGGGGGAAGGCAGTATAGGGGGCCCGGCCGGAATATGGGGGGCCACCGGCAGGTATAGGGGGGGCCCCAGGCAGTTTTGGGGCCCGGCAGTTAGGGGGCCCCAAGGGGAGTATATAGGGGCACAGGCGTATATGTGGTCAGGCAGATTTTTTGGGCCACAAAAGGCAGTATTAGGGGGACCGAGGGGGTAAACGCTTAAAAAAAAACAACATTAAAACTCCCTTAGCATCCCGGGGCGAGCGCGCTCTGTCCTCTTCAGCCCGGCCCCCTCCGGCGCTCCCGGGCGCACAGCCCGTGCGGCTGTCGGCCCCCGGGGCAGGCCCGCGGCCTGATGAGGTCATTAATCGCGCCCCTTGCCGCTGAGGCCGGGGGCCCCGGCCGGGTCCCCAGCACTAAGAGTACCGGCGGCCCCCCAGTGTCGGACCGGGACGGTCCGACACTGTCTCGGGGCGGGGCGTCGCTCTCTGCTCCGCGAAGCCGCGTGTATGTCGTCCAGGGACACACATGTAGCGCAGGGCCGTCGGGGCCAGGCCATGGGACGGCCCCGGACCCGGGAGGTTCGGGAAGGGGGTTTTATTCGGGGCCGAGCCCCCGGCAAAACAGCCAAACGACGCCCCTGGCAAGGTCTCAACATCACCGCTCTGTGATGTCATCTGGGGGGGGAAAAAGGGGGGGATTCCGTGGCGCAACCTGTGAAAATTTTGTGACCTCAGGCCCCGAGGTTAAAGGGAGCGTTGGGGAAAAAAATGGGGGAACAAGAATTTGACATTGGGACAATTTGTCCATTGTCCTTGGGGTGTCCCCATTTAGTTGTCATTAGGGGGTTTTTTTTACTCACTTTGTTGTCCTTTGGGTGTCCTCCCCTTTTTAGCCAGCAGTTTAGAAATTTTATGATTGTTGTTTTTTTGAGATGAAACAAATTTCCCCCGGATACAAACGAGCACTGATTTTTTACATTGTTCGGGTCGATCCCCTGTGTTGTCCAATGAAAAGATAGAAGACAATATTTTAAAAAAAGTGAGGGGTGTCCTGACTTCTGGAGATACTGGGATATAATGTGGGGGTTTTCCTGACTTTGTGAGGTACTGTATATAAGGGGAGGGGTGTCCTTTACTTCTTTTGAGATTTCTGTATATAATGGGGAAAGGGGGGTCCTGGAAATTCTGTGGGGGATACTGTAATAATGTGAGGGGTGTTTTGACTTCTGTGAGTTTCTGTAGTGACAAATAGATAAGGGTTTGAAAGGGCAGGGCGATAGATAGATAGATAGATAGATAGATAGATAGATACATACAAAATGCATAGATTGGAAATTTTGATAGATATCAGATAGATAAATCAATGAAATCAGGGTCCCCTGTGTTGTCCAAAGAAAAAGGGAGAAGACAAAATTTGCAAAAATGTGAGGGGGGTCCCCGAATTCTGTGAGATTTCTGTAGGGTAGCAAAAAGATTTGAATAGAAAAGACCCGATAGATGATAGATAGATTGTAGTAAAATAGATAGATAGTTGATATGGATAGATAGATAGAATGGATAGATTGATAGATAGATAGTTAAAATTTGTTGGCAGGAGTTTGAAGGAGATAGATATGAGATTTGATAGATAGATAGATTTGTTTTGAGATAGATAGATATGAAAATAGGGTAGATTTGAGATAGTAGAAGATAGATAGGGTAGATAGTTTGTTTGATAGATAGAAAAGATAGAATAGACGAGGATAGATAGATTGATATGAGATTGATAGATAGATAGATAGATTTTGAGATAATTGATAGATAGAAAAATGGATTAAAGATAGTAGATATATGAGTTTGATAGATGTAGATAGTTTTATGAGATAGATAGGGTAGATAGGGTTATTAGATTTGATAGATTGATAAAATTTGATAGATAGATGAAAAGTTTTGGATAGATAGAGATAGGGTAGAAAATGAGTGATATGAAAATTTGAAGATATGAGATGATAGATAGATATGAGATAGATAGATAGATATGGATAGTTAGATAGAAAAGTAGATGTTTGATATGAGATAGTTGATAGATAGATAAAATAGATAGATAGATAGATAGATGTAGTGGGAGATTAAAACAGGATGGAAAGGGCAAAAACCCCCAGACCCCACAGATGGTTTCTGTCTGCTTTCCGAGGGTTTCCCACGTTGTATCTCTGGGGTTATGTGATAATGTTATTACAACAGAGATTTTTTAGATTTTTCCATAGAAAAATTTTTGGAGGGGGGATTAAAATTGTTTCCAGCAGTGATTTTCCGTCTTGATGAGGGCTAGAAAAAAATGCAGGCTTCTATATTTGCTGGCGCCTCCTGTCCACGGCACCAGAGTATTCTCATCACCCGGGACCTGTATCTGTCACCCCCGGGGAAGGCCCGGGCTTTCTGTTCCCTGGATGTGGTTTGGGTTTGTCCCTGGATGGCGGGGGGGCTGGGTCCGGGGGATGGCGGTCGCTGTGTCCGGATGGCGGTCGCTGTGTCCTTGAATGGCGGTTTTGGTCCCCTGGATGGCGGTCGCTGTGTCCGGGGTTTGGGGGTTTGCTTTTTGGTCCGTGGGGTGGCGGTGGCTGTGTGTGGATGGGGGTTGCTGTGTCCCCTGGATGGCGGTTTTTGTGTTCCCTGGATGGCGGGGTTTCTTTTGTCCGTGGAAAGGGGTCCTGTGTCCCGGGGGTGGGGCGGTGTGTCCGTGGATGGCGGTAGCTGTGTCAGAGGATGGCGGTCGCTGTGTCCGGGGATGGCGGTGGCTGTGTCCGGGGGTTGGGGGGTCGTGGGGTCCCCGGGATGGTGGTGGCTGGTTTCCGGGTGGGGTCGCTGTGTCCGGGTGGCGGTGGGGTTTTTTCCGGGGGTGGCGGGGGCGTGTGTTCCCGGGTGGCGGGGCCCTGTGTCCGAGGATGGCGGTGGCTGTGTCCGCGGATGGCGGTCGCTGTGTCCGCGGATGGCGGTGGCTGTGTCCGGGGGTGGCCGGGCGCTGTGTCCCGGAAAGGCGGTCGCGTGTCTGTGGATTGGGGGTGGGTTTGTCCGGGGATGGTGGTGGGGTTTTGGGCCGCGGATGGCGGTTCCCCCCGGTGTCCGGGGGTGGCGGGGGCTGTGTCCGTGGATGGCGGTCCCCCGGGGTCCGTGGGTGGCGGTCGGGTGTGTCCGGGGGTGGCGGGGGGGCTGTGTCCGGGGGTGGCGGTCCCCTGTGGGCCGGGGTGGCCCGGGCGCGTGTCCCCGGATTTGGGGTCGGTTTTGTCCTCGGGGTGGGGGTCCTGTGTCCGGGGGGGGGCGGTCGCTTTTGTCCTTGGGTTTGGGGGTCGCTGGGGGTCCGGGGATTAGGGGGGGGGGGGGCTGTGGGCTGTGGATGGCGGTGGGGTGTGTCCGGGGGGGGCGGGGGCGCTGGTCCGGGGGTGGCGGTGGCTGGGGTCCCGGGGTGGGGGGTCCCCTGTGTTTTGGGGGTGGCGGTCGCTGTGTCCGTTTGGGTGGCGGTGGCCGTGTCCCTGGATGGGGGTCGGTTTTTTTTTTTGGGGTCCCTGGTGGCGGGCGTGTGTTGTGGATGGGGGTCGTTGTGGGCCCCTGGAATTGGGGGTCGCGGGGTCCGGGGGGTGGCGGGCGCTGGTCCCCGGGGTGGCGGTCGCTGTGTCCGAGGATGGCGGTCGCTGTGTCTGTGGATGGCGCTCGCTGGGGGCCGGGGGGGTGGCGGGGGCGCTGTGCTGTGGATGGGCTTGCTTTGGGCTGGGGTGGCGGTCGCTGTGTCGGGTGGCGGGGGGCTGTGTCCGGGGATGGGGGTCGCTTGTCCGGAAGGCGGGCGCTGTTTTCCGAGGGGGTGGCGGGGGCGTGTTCCCTGGAAAAGGCGGGCGCTGTTCCCCCGGGGTGGCGGTGGCCCGTGCCCCGGGGGTGGCGGGGGCCCCAGTGTCCCCGGATTTGGGGGTGGCCTGTGGGCCGGGATGGCGGGCGCTGTGTTTCCGGGGGGTGGGGGGTGGCTGTGTCCGGATGGCGGGGCGCTGTGTCCGTGGGTGGGGGGTCGCTGGGGGCCGGGGATGGCGGTCGCTGTGTCCGGGGATGGCGGTCGCTGTGTCCGCGGATGGCGGTCGCTGTGTCCGCGGATGGCGGTCGCTGTGTCCGGGGATGGCGGTCGCTGTGTCCGCGGATGGCGGTCGCTGTGTCCGGGGATGGCGGTGGCTGTGTCCGGGGATGGCGGTGGCTGTGGGCCGGGGGGTGGGGGGGGGTCCGAATTTTGTCCGGGGGGTGGCGGGGGTTTGGGGGTCCCGGTTGGGGGGTCGCTGTGTCCCCGGATGGCGGGCGTGTGTCCCCGGGGGTGGCGGTCGTGGGGTCCCGGGGGGTTTTCCCGGGCCCCTGTGTCCCGGGGGTTTGGGGGTGGGTGTGTCTGTGGATGGGGGCGCGTGTCCGGGGGGGGGGAGGCGGTTTGGCTGTGTCCCCGGGGATGGCGGTGGTGTGTCCCCGGATGGCGGGGGCTGTTTGGGGATGGCGGTGGCTGTGCCGGGGGTGGCCCGGGGGCCGTGTCCCGGGGAAAGGCGGTGGCTGTGTCCGCGGATGGCGGTCGCTGTGTCCGGGGATGGCGGTGGCTGTGTCCGTGGATGGCGGTCGCTGTGTCCGGGGATGGCGGTGGCTGTGTCCGCGGATGGCGGTCGCTGTGTCCGGGGATGGCGGTCGCTGTGTCCGAGGATGGGGGTCCCCTGTGTCGTGGGGGGGCGTGGGGGTGTCCCCGGGGGCGGGGGGCTGTGTCCCCTGGATGTCCCGGGTTTCTGTGTCCCTGGATGTTTGGTTTGCTGGGGGTCCCCTGGGATGGCGGTCGCTGTGTCCCCGGTTTCGGTTTGCTGTGTCCGGGGGGGTGGCCCGGTCGCTGTGTTGTGGGTGGTGGTTTTTGGTTGTGGGTGGGGGTCGCGGGGGCTTGGATGGCGGTGGCTGTGTCCCGGGTGGGCGGTCACTGTTCCGGGGTTGGGGGGTGGCTGTGTCCCCCGGATGGCGGGGCGCTGTGTCTGTGGATGGCGGTGGCTGTGTTTTTTTTTGGATGGGGGTCGCTGGTCCCTTTGGGTGGCGGTCGTGTGTCTGTGGTGGGGGTCGCTGTGTCTGTGGATGTCGGTCGCTGTGTCCGGGGATGGCGGTCGCCTGGTCCGGGGTGGCGGGCGCTGTGTCCCGGGGGGGTGGCGGGGGTTTGGTTTCCCCAATTTGGGGGTTGGGTGTGGGCCCCGGGTGGCGGTCGCTGTTTCCGGGGATGGGGGTCGCTGTGTCCGGGGATGGCGCTCGCTGTGGGCCGCGGGGTGGGGTGGCCTGTGTCCGGGGGTTTGGGGGTGGCTGTGTCCCGGGGTTTGGGGGTCGCTGTGTCCGGGATTTGGGGGGCGCTGTGTTTCCCCCGGGGGCGGGGCGCTGTGCCGGGGTTTGGGGGTCGCTGTGCCGGGGGTGGCGGTCCTGTGTTTCCCCCGGTGGCCCGGGGGCCGTTTTCCGGGGGTTGGCGGTGGCTGTGTCCGGGGATGGCGGTGGCTGTGTCCGAGGATGGCGGTCGCTGTGTCCCGGGGGGGGGCGGTGGTGTGTCCCTGGGGTGGCTGTCCTTTGGGGGTCCGGGATTGGGGGTCCCGTGTCCGGGGGGTGGCGGTCCGGGTGTGTCCCGGGGGTGGCGGGTCGGGGGGTTTTGTTCCCCCGGATGGCGGCCCCTGTGGCCCGGGGGGGGGCGGTCGCTGTGTCCGGGGGTGGCGGGGGGCTGTGTCCCGGGGAAGGGGGTCCCCCTGTTCCCCGGGGGTGGGGTGGGGTGGGGTCCCGGGGGTTTGGGGGTGGGCCCGTTTTCCCGGGGTGGCGGTCGCTGGTCCCCAGGGGTTTTCGGGTCGTGTGGGCCCGGGGATGGCGGGGCTGTTTTCCCTGGATGGCTGTTTGGGTGTGTCCCGGGGATGGCCGGGGCCCTGTTCCTGGAAAGGCGGTCGTGTGTCCGGGGATGGCGGTCGCTGTGTCCGGGGATGGCGGTCGCTGTGTCCCCGGGGTGGGGGTCGCTGTTTTTCCCCGGGGGTGGGGGGGTGGGTGTGTCCCCGGGGTGGGGGGGTGGCTGGGGGGCGGAGGCGGTGGCTTTTGGGCCGGGATGGCGGTCGCTTTTTGTCCGGGGATGGCGGTGGCTGTGCCCCCGGGGTGGCGGCCGGGTGTGTCCGCGGATGGGGGTGGCTGTGTCCCGGGGGTTTGGGGGTGGGTGTTGTCCGGGGGTGGGCGGGGGGTGTGTCCAGGATGGCGGTGCTGTGTCCTGGATGGCGTCGCTGTGTCCGAGGGTGGCGGGGCGCTGTGGGCGTGGTTTGGGGTCGCTTGTCCGGGGGGTGGGGGCGCCGGGGGTGGATGGCGCTTGCTGTGTCTGTGGATGGCGGTCGCTGTGTCCGGTGGGGGGTGGGGTGTGTCCGGGGGATGGCGGTGGCTGTGTCCGAGGGTGGCCCCCGCTGTGTCCCCCGGATGGCGGTGGGGTGTGTCCGGGGGATGGCGGTTTGCTGTGGGCCCGGATTGGGGGGTGGCTGTGTCCGCATGGCGGTCCCCTGTGTCCGGGATGGGGGTGGGTTTTGTCCCCTGGATGGCGGTGGCGTGTCCGGGGTTTGGGGGGGCTGTGTCCGGGGGGGGCGGGGGCTGTGTCCGCGGATGGCGGTCCTTTTGTCCGGGGATGGGGGTGGCGGGGTCCCCTGGATTCGGTCGCTGTGTGTGGAAGGGGGTCGCTTTTGGGGCCGGGGATGGCCGGGGCTGTTCTTTCCCCCCCCCCCCGGGGATGGCCGTTGCTGTTTCCGGGGAAGGCGGTCGCTGTGTCCGTTTGGGTGGCGGGGGCGCTGTGTCCCCGGATGGGGGGTCGCTGTGGCCTCGGATGGCGGGCGCTGTGTCCGGGGATGGCGGGCGCTGTGTCCGCGGATGGCGGTGGCTGTGTCCGGGGATGGCGGTGGCTGTGTTGGGGTGGGGGTGGGTGTCGGGGGATGGCGGTCGCTTTGTGTCCGGGCTGGGGGGGGGGTGTTTTCCGCGGAAAGGCGCGGACCCCTGGGGTCCGGGGGAAAGGGGGTGGCTGTGTCCCCGGGGGTGGCCCGGGGGTGTGGGCCGGGGGTGGGGGTCGCTGGTCCGTGGATGGTGTCGCCCCGTGTCCGGGGATGGCGGTGGCTGTGTCCGGGGATGGCGGTTTGCTTTTTTGTCCCTGGGTGGCGGTCGCCGTGTCCGGGGGTGGCGGGGTTTCTGTGTCCGGGGGAAGGCGGTCGTGTGTCTGTGGATGGCGGTGGCTTGGGGTCCGGGGTTTGGCCGGTGGCTGTGTCCCCTGGATGTCGGGGTTCTGTGTCCGTGGATGTCGGTCGCTGTTTTCCGGGGGGAAAGGCGGTCCCCCTTTTGTCCCGGGGGTGGCGGTCCTGTGTCCCCGGAAGGCGGGCCCGGGGTCCGTGGATGTCGGTCGCTGTGTTCCCCCGGATTGGGGGGTTTGCTGTGTCCGCGGATGGCGGGGCCCCTGTGTCCCGGATGTCGGTCGCTTTTGTCCCCGGGGATGGCGGTCCCCTGTTCCCCGGTGGCCCGGGCCCCTGTGTTTCCCCCAGGGACCGGTTTTGTCCCGGGGGTTTGGGGGTCGCGTGTCCGGATGGCGGTCGCTGTGTCCCCCGGGGATTTGGGGGGGTTTTTTGTGTCCCCTGGATGTTGGGGTTTCTGTTCCGCGGATGGCGGCGCTGGGGTCCGGGGATGGCGGTCCGGGTGTTCCCCCGGTTTGGGGGTCCTGTGTCCCCGGATGTCGGTCGCTGTGTCCGTGGATGGCGGTCGCGTTCCGCGGATGTCGGTTTGGGTGTGGGCCCGGGGGTTTGGGGGTCGGTTTGGGCCCCGTGGTTGGGGGTTTGGGTGTGTCCGAGGATGGCGGTTGCTGTGTCCGTGGATGTCGGTCGCTGTGTCCGTGGATGGCGGTCGCTGTGTCCGCGGATGGCGGTCGCTGTGTTCGTGGATGTCGGTTGCCCTTTTTCCTGGATGTCGGCGCTGGTTTCCCTGGGGGGCGGGGGGTTTTTCCCCGGGGAGGCGGTCGCTGTGTCCGTGGATGGCGGTCGCTGTGTCCGTGGATGTCGGTCGCTGTGTCTTGGATTGGGGGTCGGGTGTTCTTTTGGGATGGCGGTCGCTGTTTTTGGATGTCGGGGTTTCTGTGTCCCCGGATGGGGCGGGGCGCTGGTCCGGGGGTGGGGGTCGCTGTGTCCGTGGGGTGGGGTCGCTGTGTTCCCTGGAAGTCGGTTGCTGTTCCGCGGGTTTGCGGTCGCTGTGTCTGTGGATGGCGGTGGCTGTGTCTGCCCGGGTTGGGGGCGCTGTGGGCCGTGGGGTGTCGGTTTGCTTGCCCTGGTTTCGGGGCTGTTTCCGTGGTGGCGGTGGGTGTGTCCGGGGATGGCGGGCCCCCTGTTCTGTGGGATGGGGGTCGCTGTGTTGTGGGGGCGTCGCTTTTCGTGGAAAGGCGGTGGCCCGTGGGCCGGATGGCGGTGGCTGTGTCCGCGGATGGCGGTCGCTGTGTCCGTGGATGGCGGTCGCTGTGTCCGTGGATGGCGGTCGCTGTGTCTGTGGGGTGGGGGTCGCTGGGGTCTGTGGTGGCGGTGCTGGGTTGTGGATGTGGGTTTTCTGTGGGCCGCGGATGTCCGGGCGCTTTGGGCCCGGGGAAAGGCGGTCGCTGTGGGGCCGGGATGGCGGGGCGCCCGTGTCCGGGGATGGCGGTGGCTGTGTCCGTGGATGGCCCGGGGGCTGGTTTTTCCCGGGGGTGGCGGTTTGGGTTTTGTCCGGGGATGGCGGTGGCTGTGCCCGGGGATGGCGGTCGCTGAGTCCGCGGATGGCGGTCGCGGGGTCCGGGGGTGGCGGTGGCGGTGTCCGGGGATGGGGGGTGGCTGTTTCCCGGAGGCGGTGGCGTTCCCCGGATGGCGGTCGCTGTGTCCGCGGATGGCGGTGGCGGGGTCCGGGGTTTTGGGGGTGGCTGTGGGCCGGGGGTGGCGGTCGCGTGCCGCGGAAAACCCGGGCGCTGTTTTCCGAGGGTGGCGGTCGCTGTGTCCCGGGGGTTGGGGGTGGCTGTGTCCGTGGGTGGCTGTTTTTTGCTGTGTCCGGGGATGGCGGTCCCCTGTGTCCCCGGGTGGCGGTCGCTTTTGTCTGGGGGGGGCGGTCGTGTTTTCCCCGGATGGCGGTCGCTGTGTCCGGGTGGCGGTGGGGTGTGTCCCCTGGATGGCGGGGGCGCTGTGTCTGTGGAAAGGCCCGGGCCCCTGTGTCTGTGGATGGCGGTTTGCTGTGTCCGGATGGCGGTCCCCTGTGGGCCGGGGTGGCGGTCCCCTGGGGTCTTGGATGGCGGTGCTGTGTCCGGGGATGGGGGTGGGGTGGTCCGGGTGGCGGCCCCTGGTGGGGGTGGCGGTCGCTGTGTCCGGGGATGGCGGGCGCTGTGTCCGGGGATGGCGGTGGCTGTGTTGTGGATGGCGGTCGCTGTGGGCCGGGGTTTGGGGGTGGCTGTGGGCCCGGGTGCGGTTGCTGTGGGCCGGGGGTGGCCGGGGGTTTGTCCGGGCATGGCGGTCGCTGGTCCGGGTGGGCCGGGTTTCTTTTGTCCGGGGGGTGGGGGTGGCTGGTCCTGGGTGGGGGTCGCTGTGTCCGGGGGTGGCGGTCGCTGTGTCCCTGGATTTGGGGGTCGCTGTTTCCCGGGATGGCGGTCGCTGTTCCCGGGGGTGGGGGGTCGCTGTGTGCGGATGGGGGTCGCTGTGTCCCGGGGATTTGGGGGTCGCTGGGGTTTCCGGGGGTGGCGGTGGGTGTCTGTGGTGGCGGGCGCGTGTCCGTTGGGGTGGGGGGTCGCTGTGTCCGGGGATGGCGGTGGCTGTGTCCGTGGATGGCGGTCGCTGTGTCCGCGGATGGCGGTCGCTGTGTCCGGGGATGGCGGTCGCTGTGTCCGCGGATGGCGGTCGCTGTGTCCGGGGATGGCGGTCGCTGTGTCCGCGGATGGCGGTCGCTGTGTCCCCCTGGGTGGCGGGTTTGCTGTGTCCGGGGAAAGGGCGGTCCCCGGGTCCGTTTGGGTGGCGGTCGCTGTGTCCGTTTGGGTGGCGGTTTTCTGGTTTTCCCCGGGGGTGGGGTCGCTGTGTCCGGGGATGGCGGTGGCTGTGTCCGAGGATGGCGGTCGCTGTTTTCCCGCGGGTGGCGGTTTGCTGGTCCGGGGGTGGGGGGGTCGCTGTGTCCAGGAGGCGGTCGCTGTGTCCGGGGGAAAGGCCCGGCGCTGTGTCCCCGGGGGTTGGGGTGCTTTTGGGCCTGGGTGGCTGTCGCTGTGTCCGGGGGGTGGCGGTGGGTGTGTCTGTGGATGGCGGTCGCTGTGTCCGGGGATGGCGGTCGCTGTGTCCGGGGATGGGGGTCCCCCTGTGCCCGGGGTGTCGGTCGTGTGTCCGGTTTGGGGGTGGCTGTGTCCCCCGAATGTCCGGGCGCTGTTTTTGGGGAAAGGCTTTTGGCTGTGTCCGGGGAAAGTCGGGCCCCTTGTCTGTGGTTGGGGGTGGGTGTTCCGGTTTATGTCGGTCCCCCTTTTGTCCGCGGATGGGGGGTCGCTGTGTCCGCGGATGGCGGTGGCTGTGTCTGTGGACGGCGGTCGCTGTGTCCCCCGGGTGGCGGTCCCCTGGTCCCTGGATGGGGGTGGGTGTGTCCCAGGGTGGCGGCGCTGTGTCCCCGGAATTGGGGGTCGTGTGTCCCGGGGGTGTCGGGCTGTGTCCCGCGGAAAGGGGCTCGCTGTTCCCGGGGGGTGGCGGTCGTGTGGGCCGGGGGGATGGGGGGTCGCTGTTCTGGGAAGGTGGTCCCCTGTGTCCGGGGGATTTGGGGGTCGCTGTGTCCGTTTGGGTGGCGGTGCTGGTCCGTGGATGGCGGGCGCTTTTTTGTCCCGGGGGGGGGGGGGGGATGGGGGGGGGGGTCGCTGTGTCCCGTGGGGTCGGTCGCTGGTCTGGGGGAGGGGGTCGCTGTGTCCGGGGAAGGCGGTCGCTTTTTGTCCGGGGGCGGTGCGTGTCCGGGGTGGGGGTCCCCTGTGTCCGGATGGCGGCGCTTTGTCCGTGGTTTTCGGTCGTGTTTTTGGATGGCGGGGCGGGGGGGGGGGTCCGGATGGCCCGGGGCGCTGTGTGAGGATGGCGGGCCCCTGTGTCCGAGGATGGCGGTCCCCTGTGTCCCGTGGGGTGGCGGTCGTGGTCCCTGGATGGCGGGGGGCTGTGTCCGGGGATGGCGGTGCTGTGGGCCGGGGGTTGGGGGTGGCTGTGCCGGGGATGGGGGGTCGCTGTGTCCCCGGATGGCGGTGGGGTGTGTCCGGGGGTGGCCGTCGCTGTGGGCCGGGGGTGGCGGTGGCCCGTTCTGTGGATGGCGGGCGTGTGTCGTGGATGGGGGTCCCCTGGTCCGGGGATGGCGGTTGCTGTGTCCGAGGATGGCGGTCGCTGTGTCCGTGGATGGCGGTCGCTGTGTCCGTGGATGGGGGGTTTGGGTTTTGGGCCGGGGGTGGCGGTTTGGGTGTGTCCCGGGGGTGGCGGTCGCTGTGTCCGTGGATGTCGGTCGCTGTGTCCGGGGGTGGGGGGTGGCTGTGTCCCGGGGAAGGGGGTCGCTGTGTCTGGGATGTCGGTCGCTGGGGGTCCCCCGGATGGCGGTCCCCTGTGTCCTGGATTTTTGGCCCCCCCGCTGTTTTCCCGGATGGCGGTGGCTGTGTCTGTGGATGGCGGTCGCTGTGTCCGTGGATGGCGGTGGCTGTGTCCGTGGATGGCGGTCGCTGTGTCCGCGGATGGCGGTCGCTGTGTCCGGGGATGGCGGTCGCTGTGTCTGTGGATGGCGGTTTGGGTGTGTCTTGGGTGGCGGTCAGTGTGTCTGTGGATGGCGGTGGCTGTGTCCGTGGATGGCGGTGGCTGTGTCCGCGGATGGCGGTCGCTGTGTCCGGGGATGGCGGTCGCTGTGTCCGGGGATGGCGGTCGCTGTGTCCGTGGATGGCGGTCGCTGTGTCCGTGGATGGCGGTCGCTGTGTCCGTGGATGGCGGTGGCTGTGTCCGCGGATGGCGGTCGCTGTGTCCGGGGATGGCGGTCGCTGTGTCCGTTTGGGTGGCCCGGGCCCCTGTGTCCGCGGATGGCGGTCGCTGTGTCCGGGGATGGCGGTGGCTGTGTCCGCGGATGGCGGTGGCTGTGTCCGCGGATGGCGGTGGGGGGGGGGGGGGGGTGTGTCCCGGGGGTGGCGGTGGCGTGTCCGGGGGGTGGCGGGGCGCTTTTCCCTGGGTGGCGGTGCTGTGTCCTCGGAAAGGGGGTCCTGTGTCCCGGGGGTGTCCCGGTAAGGGTGTGGGCCGGGGGATGGCGGTGGCTGTGGCCGGGGATGGCGGTGGCTGTGTCGGGGTTTGGGGGTGGTGTGTCCCCTGGATGGGGGTTTCTGTGTCCGTGGGTGGCGGGCGCGGGGGTTTTGTGGATTTGGGGGGTCCCCTGTGTCTGTGGATGTCGGTCGCTGTGTCTGTGGATGGCAGTCGCTGTGTCCGGGGGTGGGTTCGCTGTGTTGTGGTTTGGGGGTCGCTGGGCCGCGGATGGCCCGGGCCCCTGTGTCCGCGGATGGCGGTCGCTGTGTCCGGGGATGGCGCTTGCTGTGTCCCGGTTGGGGGTCGCTGTTTTTTCCCCGGAGGGGGTTTCCCGTGTCCGCGGTTTGGGGGTCCCCTGTTCTGCGGATGGCGGTCCCCCTGTGTTTTTGTGGATTTTCGGTGGGGGGTGTCCGTTTATGGCGGTCGCTGGGGTCCCCTGGTTGGCGGTCGCTGTGTCCGCGGATGGCGGTCGCTGTGTCCGCGGATGGCGGTCGCTGTGTCCGGGGATGGCGGTCGCTGTGTCCGGGGATGGCGGTGGCTGTGTCCGGGGATGGCGGTCGCTGTGTCCGCGGATGGCGGTGGCTGTGTCCGGGGATGGCGGTGGCTGTGTCCGGGGGTGGCGGGGGGCTGTGTCCCCTGGATTTGGGGGTGCTGTGTTTCCCAGGATGGCGGTGGGGTGTCCCCTGGGGTGGCGGGGCCCCGTGTCCGCGGAGTCGGTCGCTGTGTCCCCTGGATGGCGGGCGCTGTGTCCCTGGATTGTGGGCGCGTGTCCCCGGGGGGGGGGTTTGTGTTCCCTTGGGTGGGGGTTTTCTGTGTCCGCGGATGCCGGGCGCTGTGTTCCCAGGATGGGGGTGGCTGGGTTGCGGTTTGGGGGTCGCTGTGTCAGCGGAAAGGGGGGTGGCTGTTTTCCCGGGGTGGCGGTCGCTGTGTCCCTGGGGTGGCGGTTGCTTTTTGTGGATGGGGGGTTGCTGGTGTCTGTGGTGGGGGCGCTGTGTCCGTGGAAGTCGGTCGCTTGTCCGGGGAAGGCGGGCGCTGTGTCCCCGGTTTGGGGTTCCCCTGTGTCCCTGGATGTCGGTCGCTGTGTCCGTGGATGTCGGTCGCTGTGTCCGGGGGTGGCGGCGCTGTGTCCCCCGGTTTGGGGGTCGCTGTGTCCGGGATGGCGGCCCCTGTTCCCGGGAAAGGGGGTCGCTGTGTCCGGGGATGGCGGTCGCTGTGTCCGGGGATGGCGGTCGCTGTGTCCGAGGATGGCGGTGGCTGTGTCCGCGGATGGCGGTTGCTGTGTCCCTTTCCCCCCTTTTATAAAGCCCCTTTTGCAGGTTTCTCCCCCCCTCTATAAAAAAAGCCCCCCCTCCCGCAAAGTTCCCCCCCCCTTATAAAAGCCCCCTCTGCAGGTTTCTCCCCCCCCCTATATAAAGCCCATCTGCAGGGTTTTTCCCTCCCCCTATATAAAACCCTCTGCAGGTTTTTTCCCCCCCCTCTATATTTAAAACCCTCTGCAGGTTTTCCCTCCCCCCTATTAAAACCCCATCTGCAGGTTTTTTTCTCTGGGCATGAAAACAAATAACCTTCCCCTTTTAGGTCAATTAGGGAAACCCAAAAATTTTTTTTATTTTTCCAAATGCCAAAAAATGAGAGGGGGGAAATTTTAAGGCATTTTTCTTCGCAAAGTCAGAAGTTTCCCCCATTTCATTAGTATTTTGTTGCTTTTGGGCCCTTAAACTGTGGGATTGGATCAAAAGTTCCCGGATCCTTCCACAAGTTCCAAAAATATTGGGTTGGAATTTTGGCCCCCTTTCCCCCTGACAAAAATGGTGTTACGAGCCATGTTTTTGGGGGGCTCCTTGCTCGCTCCGGCCCTTTTAAATTTGCCCATACATTTCCCAAAAGGAAATTTGGGTTTAGGGCTTTGTGGGCGGCCGCTCCAAAACATGGGTTGGGTTTTCCCCCAAGCCCCTTTTTAAACCCGTTTGGGGACAGTTTGGGTATTGTCCATTTGGAAGACACATTTTTTGCCCAAGCTTTTAAATTCCTGGCTGATGTCTTGGATGTTGCCCTTATTTATTGAAAAAACCTTTTTCCTC
>JAODAL010069836.1:0-16179 GCA_025379985.1 Phyllomedusa bahiana
CAGACGCTTTTAAAAGGATTGGGGTAGTACATATAAAATTGTTGTAACGGCAGGATAGGATCCTCTGGAACACTCCAAGCGATGGTAGAAGTCACGTCAGGGAGCGATATCTAAGTATGTCCCGGTGTTCACCAGAGCCTGCCGCAAGGCAGGATGGGCTTGCTGTGGCAGGAGACCTACCAGGCCTTTACCCCTGACACGACTTGCTTTCGATGGAAGCCAAGGTGCAGCGAGGTACCGAATTGCGACACAAACTCGTAGTCGGGGACAGGCAGGAAGGTCAAGTCAGGCAGCAAAGGTTCGCAGTCAGTAAACGTCGCAACATGTCAGGAACACGGCATGTCAGAAACACGACAAGACAGTAGCACACTCAGGAATACTTTCTCTAAGGCACAAGGCGAAATAGAGTCGGAGGGGAAGTAGTGGGAGGATCAGCACCCGGCAATTAACCAATTACCGGCGCACTGGCCCTTTAAATCTCAGAGAGGCAGCGCATGGGGATGAACGCAATGGCCGGCAGAGGACACAGGGAAGCAGGAACGCGGCAGGGTGGGTAAGTGCTTGTGGTACGAGTGCACCCGCAGCCTGACATGCGGGCTGTGAGGCAGCTCGTGACAATTGTATTAGTTACTCACTTTATTTGTCACTGCTAGGGTGCAGCACTGGGTCTTAGTTTCAATTTTAACAGAGGACAGCATCTGCATAGCGTTTGTCAACTTAGATCGTGAGCCCCACTGGGGACAGGAATCAATATGAGCAGTTAAGGCAGCATAATAAAAGAGATGGGAGTGGAAAGTTTAGATTATAGAGTCCTAAATCATTAGCAGAACATAGAAAAAATATAAATGGGGAGAAAATATAACAAGGGGTAGCTTTGTGGAGAGCTTTGTGAGTGAGACTAATAAGTGTAAATTGTATTCTAAAGGGAATGGGTAAGCAATGCAGTGACTGACACAGGGTAGAGCCATCAGTTTAGCAGCCAGCCATGAAGATAAGCCTAGTAGCAAAGGTAACAAGCACAACTTCGAACTATGATGGGTTCTTGCTCCAATTGAGGGTTGACTACTGTCCCCATTTTCGATACTAGCAAAGTCACAAGAAGAAGACACTCCAAACTTCGAATATCTAATCAGTGTGAATTGTATTCTTGTTATATGAAATCTACCATACATCAGCATAGAAGGATTACTATCCTAGACACCAGCAATATCCAGCTCAACCTTTTTTTTTTTTAAACTGTTTTTATTAAAGCCATGATAGAAGCACTGGTACAAATACAATAGAAAATGAACATTGTCTTGAATTTGGTAACTCACAGTAGCTTTCTGATAGAGATCAAACTTCCTTCATTCAGTTTTATGAAAAACCAATAGAGTCTTTGTCACTTGTCCATAACATGCGATTATATGTGAGATAGCTATGTTAAAAGCTTTACAAGTTCAATTTTTAACATAGAAACAGAATTTAAAAAAGAACATTCTACAACATTACAACTATAACTAAGTATTTATGTCTCTCTAGTCATGGTTTCAGTTCTATTACATAGGCATAATATCACAAATCATGTCTGTTTTCCATCTAGGTCTCCAGAAGCTACCCATTCCTTCTCAATGAACCATTCAGATTCAGATCTAATCAAGGTACAATAACCTTATTCTTTTAAAGGCATGCCACTTAAGAAACCCATCAATCCATTGACTTCCATGGTGAAGCCAACCCATGTAACTATAACATCAAACAGGGGGAACCCCCAAAAGCATCTTTTTCCCGCTCCCAAAGACCAGGGAAAACGGAAACTATTTGCATTTTCAGTATAGCCGAGCTTGGGAAAATTAAAATAAAGCTTTCCCATGTTTCAAAAAAAAATTCACTGCTTGGGTCTCTTTTTGGGGGTAATTGCCTCTACCCCATCAAATTTTGGAGCAAGAAAAATAATTTTTTTCCCGGAAAATTTTTTAAAGCTGAGGTGCCCTTTTATGTGTCCAAGATTGCAGAATTGCCTTGTTACCAGACACAGATATATACAAAAGTTTCTGTACCCTTCGAGCAGAGTTATAAATTTGTGGATCAAGGTACCCAAAAATGACCCATTGTGAGTCATGTGTGATATAATTAGTATGATGTTCTTCAGTAAAATTCTATGTCAGAAACATTGTATCTGCAGACAGGCCAAAAGACAATGATACATATCAACATTTGCGTTTGAAACAGCATTGCTATAAATGTCTATCATGTATCCCTTCAATGTGGTAAGGTAAGCCCTATGACATATCTTTAGTCTTATTTCCAAAAACCTGAATAAGGGCAAAAATGTATTTGCTTGCTCTAGAGAAGTTAGTAGAAAAAACTTTGGTTTCCGTTATGGTTGCCCACACAACTTTTTGTCAGGGGTGTCGTATTTCAAAAGGGGTTTTGGTTGAAAATCTGAAGTAAGATGAAATCAATTTTATCATGTCTGCTGATTTTGAGTATCTTTTTCAAAAGGAAAGGTTTGGGCAATCATTTTCGGGAAAAAAATTGAGGAATAGGGTTTGTCAATTTACTTTTGGGGATTTGTAAATAAGCAAAGAAAAGGAATTAGATTTTTGAAAATTCCTCATTCAACTTTATCATGATATCCTTCTATTCTCATGAATATGTAGCAGTTTACATGCCACCCACAAAAGACCTGATGTGACCTCCCATCCTAGAAATCAGGATTACTCAGCAGTGTCAAATATGGGAAATAATGTGGCGACACATGCTACTGTAACAGATTTTGTACCATCTCTTGCATGTTTTCTGGCAGTCTCCCATATGGTAAATGCCCAAAAAATTTAAAAGAGGCCCCCCTTGAGAAAGTGGGCTTTTCCCGAAAAATTGGGACTATTATAATATAGGGCTGAACAGGGCCCGGGGTTATGGGTTTGGCCAAAGTAGGGGACCCCCTATGGCACCACTTCAACCCAGGCAAAAAAGGGGGGGGCAAGGAGGCTTTGAGTGGGCTGAAATTTTTAAATTTTGTGGGCACTTTTGGGGGACATGGATGAAAAATGTCCAAAAGGGCTAAAATCCCCATTTTTTTTGACCCAGCAACCAATCAGAGGGCCCCTTTCATTTCATTTTTTTTTTCCCTTTAAAAATGAGCGGAGTGCTTTGATTGGGGGTAAGGGGAACAAAGGGGAATTTTTAGACCTAGACAGTTTTTTAAAGCATGGGCCCCTTTTCGCCTTGTTTGGGCCCAGGGCCCCGGGAAAACCTTGTCCCCGCGGGGTCTGATTTTAACAACAAGAAAATTTCAAAATTAAAAATTTTTTTGGGGAAAAAATAAACCTTTTGATGGAAAAATTCAGAAAAAAATTTGAGAGGGGAAGACCAATTAGTAGTGAGTTACAGTAATGAAGCTGAGGATGAACCAGAAAAACTATATTAGCTTTGTCTGTTTCCCGTAAGTTCACAGTGGATTTTGCAGATATTTTTGAATATAAAGTGAAGGACAGATCTGAATGAAACATAATCTTAAGAAAACAGGCAAGTTTCCCAGGGAAATTTTTTGGTAGTCCCAAACACTTAAATCAAAATATCTTGTTTAAGTGGCTTAGTAAATGCTGAAAGTGGTGTAGTAATGCAGGGGTAATATCATGAGTAGTGGTATGGTTTATAAATTCTTCTTAGGGAAGAAATTTGAGCAATTACCTAATTTTTTGGGGTAGAATTGGGACTATATATATTCATAAAAAAATGGTTGGGAAAATTGTTTAATTTGTTTACGGGGTTTGGGGGTAGTGGATCCTCAGGACCACCGCAAGGGGATTTGGGGTAAGCCAAAGCCAGGGAGCGGAAACTAAATAGGTCCCGGCTTCCACCAGAGTCCGGGCCGCAAAGGGGGGGTGGAAATTGATGCGGCAGGAGCTAACCCATTCGCTTTCCCCGACGGGAACTTGGGTTGGGAGGCAGCCGGGGGTTAAACGTTTGGGACAAAATTTAGAAGGCAGGCTCATAGGCGGGGGACAGGCAGAAGGGTTTAGGACAGGGGGCAAGGGTTTTGTGGTTGGGAAAGGAGGAAGGTTAAAGGGGAGGTGGGGAAGATTTTCCCGGGCAAAGAGGAAAACGGGATGTTTTCACGGCTAATCAGAACAAACTTCCCGGAACGCTTTCTCTATAGGCAAAGGGCACTAAAGATCTGGCGAGGTTACGGGGGAAAAAGGGGGCGGCTAAATAGGGGCAGCGACCGGGCAAATAACAATTAACCAGTCGCTGGCCCTTCAAATTTAACACTGAGGGGCCGCGCGCCCTGGGAGGGGACCCCGGCGCCGAGGGATTGGGGGACCGCCGAGGAGGATACCGGGGGAAAGTGGGCTTGGCACTGGCGGGAGATGAGCGCGCCCGTGCCCACATGCGGGAGCGGCCCGTTCGGCAGCGGGGCACGGAGCCCCTGGCCCCAGGGAGTTTTTGCGGGGGCATCCGTGACAAATGTTCAATAAAATATATTTGCCTAAGCCACTGTGACAAAATATAAACATATACAAGTAAAAAGGGACTATGCATTTCACTTAGTATTGAGATGCTACAAAAAGACATGTCTACTTATAGTTGTCCAATAGGGACTGTATATAGAGAGAAGAAGCATGAACCAACGACTGATAAAGGGACCCTTTAAAACAAGGGGAAAAAAAAGAAGAAGTGGGAACCCAAAAATTTGGGTATGCGAAATGAACAGTCAAAAAGGGTTGGGAAGAAGACCGGGGTAGAGAAATTACCCTTTAAAGGCCAAGGGAAGTGGATATACTGAGTACAAGTTCTGAGTAGCAGATCCTTTCACCTGTGTACCAGCTACACAGAACTTGTGTGCCCAATTTTAATTATATTGTAAAGTCTGCTGTTTTCATAGCACAACCAAGTTATATCCTTGATGACTTAGAAGTGACAAACCCCAGCAACAAATTATTTGCTTCATGTCAAATTTAGAAAGTGTTTTTAATTGAGAAGCTCATGGCCTTCATAACTGTATTAAAGCCTAGGCCCACTGGAAAAACCCAAACCCATGTTTTTCCTTTGAAGACTTACTCAGAAGGGCTTCATTTATATAAAACACCCTATATTATTTTTCCCCGTACACCTTATTTTTGGACCCCACATTGAAAATTGCTGCGATGTTTAAAAATAAAGCACAATGCAAATAAATACCCGACTCCATTCAGACAACACAGATCTGAATGAATGTTGCAGATTGCCAATTCTGAAGCATGCTATATGTTGCATACCAATGTCCAAATAGTATATAGGGGGGGGAAAATTTTAATTTATTTGATCCCTTGTTTAATTTTTGGGTAATTTTTGCCCACTAAAAAATCACAGTACATGAAATAAAAAAATCAAAGGGGCCCGGCATGTATGAAGGGGCTTTTCCCCCTGTTTTTGGGAGTAAACTGCACCCCCGGCCCGAACCCCCCCCTGTCGGAGCAGGGATGCAGTTTTAGGGCAGGGGTTCGCCACTTTCGGGCTCCCGCCCCGCTTTGAAGGGGGGCCCAATGGGCGAGTGTGGGCGTTCCGGGGGGGAAAACGGGGCCCGGGGAAATTTTACGGGCATGAAACGAGGCATTACGGGGCATGTACATGGCGGCTCGCCAAACCCGGGGGGCAATGCAGCCTCTGCAGCCCCCGGACAGCAGACCTAGTTTATTTTGGTCAAAATGCCCCGGCCCGGAGGCAAAGTAAAGGGCAAAAACGGAACTTGGGAGGAACATACAGAAAAATCACAACAGAAATCTCGGCGCTCCGCTCCGTGCAGCAGGGAAAGTTTTATTCCAAAAAAAATCGCCTTTATAAATGCGGAAAAATTGTCAGAAAAGAGCTCAACCCTCAAAAATAATAAATAAAAAAAAAAAAAACCCCTTTCCCAAAATCTAAAAGGGCGCAAAATCAGGAATTAGGATATTGGAAATTGCCGGGAAAAAATGTAATTAAAATTCAAAAAAGTATTCTCATTGGTCGGAAAAAAAACACCAATCAAATGGAGGACGGAACCATTAAAAACTATGGGATTTTTTGACCAATCAGAATCAAAGGCGGGACAGTTCAAAATACAGTAAAAATCAGAAAAAGCTGATGGTGAGCTAGGGGGGCTTGGCTATCTCGGCCAATCAAAATAGGGCACGGGCCCCATTATAGCCTATGGAGAAGTTTAAACCCAAATTCAAAAGCAAAAGGGCGGGACAGTTCAAAATACAATAAAAATACAAAAAAGAGTGTTTGGCTAGCTAGGGGGGTGGTATCCCACCCAATCAGAGCGCGAGTATTTCCCCAAAATTTATCTAGGAAAATGGGCGCAATGCAACTGGGTCTAGCGCCGGCAGCATGGAGTATGAAAAAAAAAAACATTTTTATTAGTTGTAAAATTCCTCTAAAAAAGAGCGAAACCTTCTATAAACATAAATCAATTAATCCCGAACAAGGTTTTCACCGGCCCGGCACTACTGGGGAAATTGCAATAGAGAAAATTTCCCGGGAAATACAGTAATCAAATTCTTAAGCTCTTTCTCATTGGTCCATAAACCAGCCAACGAATAGGAGCGACAAAGACCCTTTTATAAGTAGGGGAGAATTTGCCCAAATCAAATGGGAGCGAAAAAGACCCATTTTAAGTAGGAGGAGAATTGACCAATCGAATAGGGCGACAAAGCCCCCATTTATCCTATGGAAAGTTTGGCCCAATAAAAAATAAAAGGGGGACTTTCAAAATACAGTAAAAATACAGAAAAATTAGGGGTTGAATAGCGGTGGCTTGCCTACCCCCAGAAAATCAGAGCGCGAGTACTTCTCCCATGTAGTTATGGAGAGATGGGCGCAATCAATCTCGGCTCTAGCCCGTGCGGCATGGAGTATGAATAAAAAAGCTCATTTTATTAAGGAAAATCATTACAGTAAAAGCTGAAACCTTCCTAAAAATAAATTTTTTTAAATCCCAAAAAAGGTTTGTCGCCGGGACCGGCGCTACATAGGGAATTGCAATGAGAGACTTCCCCGGGAAATCCCGAAATTCAAATTGTTTTAAGCCTTTTTTGGTGGCAAAAAAACAGCCAATAAAATAGGAGCGCGGGGACCCATTAATCCTAGGGGAAAAAAAATGCCAATCTTTCCCAAAGGGGGGACGTTCAAAATCAGTAAAAATGCAGAAAAAGAGTGATTGGTTGAAGCGGGGGGGGGCTCGTCCAGCTTACCCAATCAGAGCGGAGCTACTTCTCTGATTTCTAGGGAAAAAAATGCAGAGCGAGCCTGTTTGTGTTTGGGCAAAATTAAAAGAGGCGCGTTTTTGGCCAATGGGAAGCCGAGCACGCCCCAGGGGTTTTCAATGCAATTGAAATAAAAATTACATGGCCGAAATCAAATGATAATACTCCCAAAGTTGCCCGATTGTATAAAAAATGAAAAAAAATATGGGGGTAACAACAAAAAATTTTAAAATCAAAAAAAATCAGGTTTTTTTTTTTATTTTCTTTACCCCCATACTTTTGATCCTTGGTAACGAAAAAAAAGAAATAAAAATGATTTTATTGAATTAATATTTTGTTTTCGTTTCCCCATATTTTTGTTCATTTTATATACACAGGGACAACTTCCGTATTTTCATTTGTTTTTGGGCCCTGTACAGTTTTTTTCACGATTGATTAGAAAACCCCTAGGAGCGTCGCCGCTCTCCCATTTGGGCCAAAAAACGGGCCTCTTTTTTTTAAATCAATTACAAAAAGAGTTCTCTGCATTTCTTTTCCCCTAGAACTCTATGAAAAGAGCTCGCCTCGATTGGCTAAGCTGGACGGCCCCGCCGCTTCAACCCCCCGCTGGGCCTTTTTACTGTATTTTTAACTGTCCCGCCTTTGAATTGATTGGTCAAAAATTTTTTCCATAGGATATAAGGGGCCCTGTGCTCCTATTCTGATTATTCAATTCCCTCCTAGGTAGATGGGCCCCTGTGCTCCCTTTTTGATTGGGTGGTTTTGTGACCAATCAGAATAGCTTAAACAATTTGAATTTGGTATTTTCCCCGGGAATTTCTCTATTGCTTCCCTAGTAGCGCCCGGTTTGGCACAAACGCGTTGTTAGGGGACTTACCTGATTTATTTTTTGAAAGGTTTTTAGCGCTTTATCGATATGTTTTACATTAATAAAAAAGATTTTTTTATTCATACTCTTTGGCACGGCGCGGAGCGCCGAGATTGCATTGCCCGATTCTCCCTAGACTACAATGGGAGAAATATTGCCCTGATTGGTGGTAGCCAAGCCCCCCAGTTAAAACCCAAACAGCTCTTTTTGTATTTTTTTCTGTATTTCAAACTGTCCCGCTTTGTTTTTTATGGCCAAACTTTTTCCCCTGGATTAATGGGTCTTTGTCGCTCCCATTTATTGGTCAAATTTTCCCCCCAAGCTTATAATGGTTTTTTTGTCCTCTTTTGATTGGTCAATTCTCCCCGTCTTTAATGGGTCTGGTCCTATTTTTGATTGGTCGATTCTCCCCCATTCTTTTTAAAGGGTCTTGTGCTCCCATTTGATTGGCTGGCTTCTGCCAACCCTGAGAAAAGCTTTCAGAATTTGAATTCTGTATTTCCCGGGAAGTCCTCTATTCAATTCCCGATGAAGCGCCGGCTCAGGACAAAAGCTTTTTCGGGATTGAATTGATTTTTTGCTTATAGAATGTTTGAGTCTTTTTTGAGAATATTTTAAAATTTTAAAAAAAAAAGTTTTTTTTTTTTAACACCCAGCCCCCGGCGCTGAGAGCCGAGATTGCATTGCGCCCATCTCTCCATAGATCATGGGAAAATAGCTAAAGCTTGGTTTGGGGGAGATACCAAACCACCCCTACTCAACCAATCCCCTGTTTTTCCCTTTTACTGTATTTTGAACTGTCTGTCTTTTTTTTTGATTGGTTAAAATTTCCATAGGCTATAAGGGTCCCCCGTCGCTCCATTCTATTGGCCAATGCCAAGCCCCCCTAGCTCAGCCAATCGCTCTTTTTGCATTTTTACTGATTTTTAAATGTCCCCCCCTTTGATTCGACTGGTTTAATAGTTTCCCCATGGTTTTAAGGTTCATGTCGCTCCTATTTGATTTGGTGGTTTAGCCAACCAATGAGAATGCTTTATAATTTAAATTATTTTCCAGGAAATTTCCAAAAACCTAATTCTTGAGTAGCGCCGTTCTAGTTTTTTGGGAAAAGGGAAATTTTTTTAATGAATTTTTTATTTTTTGAGGTTTGGTTTTTTTCTGAGAATGTTTTCCGCCTTTAAAAGGGGGGATTTTTTTTATTCATATCCGCAGGGACATCTTTAATGTTTTCTCGTGTTACCACCGTTGCATCAAATCATTAGCCGCAGTCCCGAAAAGGCCCTGCCCCCCCCTTTGGGCCCCCCCACAGGCGGGCGCAGGGAATTTTTCCGGGGCTGTATGGTGCACCCCCTGGGCCAGCAACTTGGGCGCAGCACCGCCTGCGCCCCAAAACAATGGCGAGGCGCGGCGGACTTTTTCCCCGCATGTATGAGTGCATCCCTCGGGGCGGCGAATAAGGCGCGCGCCGCCGGGCCCCAAACCCCGCACTGCCCTCAAACACTGGCGAGGGCGGGGGACTTTACATGGAATGTATGAGCCCCCCCCCCCCCCAGTCCGAAAATAAAAGGCGCAGATTTCTGGAAAACCAGGAAAGGTGGGGCCCCGAGGGGAAAGTTTCATACATGTCGCCCTAAAGTTTGTGCAAAACCCTTGTCACTGTATTTTTAGCAAACCCTATCCTAAAATATACCTTGATTTTTATCTTCTTAAAAAATTATTTAAACATACTATAATACAAAAAAAATAAGTTTATATCAGACAAAATTATCCCTTTTTTTTCCCCTAAAAAAATCCTGTTTTGGGCCCCGGGTCACGTCCGGAAAAGAACGGCCCCCCCTCTGGGGCTTCCCTGTTGCCAACCTAATAGACCCTCTAAATGAAAGATATATATAACAAATTTTTTAAAAGGGTTTTCACTTATTTTCTTCAAAAAGAGTCTGATTTTAAAAGAAAAACAGTATAATAAATATTCCTAGGATTTAACCCCTTAATGCCCTTTGGGGCGTATGAGTACGTCCCAGGGCCCCTAAGGGGGTTTTTCAGGGGGGTCGCTCCCCGACCCCCCCGCACAGCCCGGGTTAGCGGCTAAATTTAAAAACCCTCAGCACCGCGCAAAAATGGCCGGGCATCGAATGAAAAGGCATCGGTGCCCCGCACCCATCGAAGGTCATCGCAGCTGGCCCATCCGACGCCAGCATGGTGGTGGGGGGGTTTGTTTGGGCCCGGTTTTCCCCACTTTTCCCTCCCCAGACAGGGGAAAAGGGAAACGCCCTATTTGTACCCTAATGTTCGATTAACAATCGCCCCCCATGGTAAGCCCATAGGGGGGCTAAATTTACGTAAAAAAAATAAAAAATAAAGTTTTAAAGCACAAAAAAAAAGATTAAAAGTTACCACCCCCCCCTTTCCCATTTAAAATAAATATTAAAAAAATAAAAAAAAGTTACACAATTTGGGGATCGCCCCCTCCCAAAAAGTCCAATTATAAAAATAAACATCATTTTTGTACGTGAACACCCTAGAAAAAAAAGAATTCCAAAACGCCCAAAATTGTCATATTTTGCTCATTTTACAGTCACTCGAAAAATGGAATAAAAATGATCAAAAAAGTCCGAAGCATTCCAAACTGCTAGCAATAAAAGTACACTCCAGCACACAAAAAATGCCCCCTCACTGAGTCCGTAGGTGTTAGTACAAAAAGTTATTGGTCGCACAAATGGCGCCTTTGGCGCAAATTTCAAAAATAGAAATGTTTGGAATTTTTTTTACGGTACCAAAACATAACGAAAACCCTACATGTTTGGTATTGCCGGATGCGTAAAAACCTGTAGAATACAGATAACACATTATATTGAACGCCGTAAAAGCAAAACCCCCGCAAACATGGCGAAAATACATTTGTTTTCACAATTTGTCCCACTTGGAATTTTTTTGCGGTTTCCCAGTATATTCTATAGTATAGTGAATAACACCATTAGAAAGTACATCTTGTTCCACAAAACAAAATCCCACATATGTCTATGTAGGTGGAAAAATAAAAAAGTCATGGCTCTGGGAAGGTGAGGAGGGAAAAACGAATGTGTCACCAAAAAAAACCCCGGGTCCTTAAGGGGTTAAAAAGATTATATTCTTTTTAGCAGGGAATAAGGACATTCAATAGATAAACAGAATAGCATTCATGATACGACCTTAATTCATTTCTTGGTATGGTCTTGTTTGTCCCGACGCGTTTCTCCCCCATAGATACTAGGGGGTTCATCAGGGGAACTTACAAACCCAGAATGCCGATGATTCCAGTAGTTGTTGATAGATTGATAATGATGGCACCGCTAGGTAAAGTTTATCTAGTCTTATATAGACATAAAGGGAGGAGCAGTCTTACCAATGAGCGTCCGGTGCTCACGGCGTCTTGCAATTCCTACCGCGCATGCGCGGATGTCCACACATCGCTGTTTACCATCCGGGCTAGCGGCCAATGCCACTTGTTTCAGCGCATGCGCGAGCGGCCACCTTGTATCTAGGAGATCCGCTCGGAGGCAAGCGATCTCTGACACGCATGCGCCGACTGTCTCGCGTCTCTAACAAATGTAAGATCAGCGGCGCAGCAAACATAATTTACATATGGGCACAAATGTCTCATACACATATGGGAGACCATTATATGTTAGCTAACTTAGCACAGTCTCAAAGTCGCGCGAGTACCCACTTTATGGCGTAACAATATCAGTGATTAAATAAATATGGCTTAATAATATAGAAGACTCCCTATTGCACGTATATTGGTTATTATTGTACCTTCATGAATACTTATTTAGTGCTAAAGTAGCACCAATATCCCATATCTACCAGAAGGGTATAAAGAAAGATAACTTAAAAGTTCACCTTAATTAATGATGTTTCCAAACAAACCAATATAATGGCTTACTCAGCAGGAAACTGATATATGCCATTAATCCCAGAAATATTAGTGTATTCAACTCCTCTCTATAACTCAATCTTGATAAATACACTTATGGTAATAAGATATACCTAGACTGGCACCAAAGAAAATAGATACAAATCATTATTGATCGTAACAATATTAAAATTCTGATATACATGGGTAATTGGCATTTTTGCCAAGATGGAATAACCCTATAAGAAATAATAAACGCGACTACCTAGGTGCATTTTAGATGAAACATCCAAATTACAGAATTTCGTTGAGACCCTGTGGTTTTAAACATTTAAACCTATATGTCCACTCCGTTTCCTTGCACAACAACCTTTTGTCTACATCCCCCTTTCTGGATGTTGTATTGATGTTTTCAATGCACAGGAATGTTAGATTAGAGAAGACGCCCTCATGTTCAAGCCAAATATGATTTGAGAGTGGAGTTTCTCGTCTGTGTTTAATATCTCCAAGATGTTCTCCTATGCGTATTTTAACGGGTCTCATGGTTTTCCCCACATATTGTTTACCACAGCTAAAATTGCAGAGATAAACCACTCCCTGGGTTCGACAGTTCATGAAATCTCGTATCTCATATACTTTTCCTGTTAAACTACTCTCAAATCTCTTTGTCTGATAGATACATTTACAGTATATACACTTCCCACATTTAAACATGCCTAAGGGCTTCCGTTCCAGCCATGTTCCCTCAGGGACTGATGGTATAAAGTGGCTTCGAACGAGTCTGTCCTTCAAAGATCTACCCCTTCTATATGTCATTTGCGGCCTTTTTGATAAACAGTCAGCCAGATCACTATCTGATTTAAGAATCACCCAATGTTTACGCAATATTTTCATTATCTCATTGTTATGGTCATCAAAAGTGCCCACTATTCTAAATTGCATTAATTCATTTTCCTTGTTGGCATTAGGATTCAGAAGGCTATCCCTGTCACGTATCAGTGCATTTTTAAAGGCTGGTCTCAAGACTTCTGGGGGATACCCTCTATCTATAAACCGTTTACTAAGATCTTTCGCTTGTTTATGGTAGTCTTCTATCTTAGAGCAGTTTCTGCGTACCCTTAGGTACTGACCCTTGGGGATACCTTTTTTCAAACTCTCAGGGTGATATGATTCCCATCTTAGCAGACTATTGGTGGCGGTCTCCTTACGATGTATTTTAGTTTGAAGATAGCCTAAGTCATCTCTAAAGATCTTCAGATCCAAGAATGAGATTTCAGTTTTATGGATCTCAAAAGTAAATCTCAGGCCTATTTCATTCACATTGAGTATCTGAATAAATTCCCTGAATGACGCCTCCGTGCCCTGCCACGGCACGAAGACGTCATCAATAAATCTACCTCAATACAAAATATTCCCAGTATGGGGTTCCATCTCCTCTCCGAACAGCAGGGTCCGCTCCCACCCGCCCAGGACCAAATTGGCGTACGTGGGAGCACATCGGCATTCTGGGTTTGTAAGTTCCCCTGATGAACCCCCTAGTATCTATGGGGGAGAAACGCGTCGGGACAAACAAGACCATACCAAGAAATGAATTAAGGTCGTATCATGAATGCTATTCTGTTTATCTATTGGATGTCCTTATTCCCTGCTAAAAAGGATATAATCTTTTTAAATCCTAGAGACATATTTATTATATCTGTTTTTCTTTAGATATCTAGACTCTTTTTGAAGAGATTAAGTGAGTCCCTTAAAGAATTTGTTATATATATCTTACAATTTAGAGGGATACTATTAGGTTGGCAACAGGGAGAGCCTCCAGAGGTAGGGAAATTCTTTTCAGGACGATAACCAGGCCAGTACTAGGATTTTTGTAGGGAAAGATAAGGGATAGATTTGTACTGATAGTAACTTTAGTTGTTTAGTAGTTATATGTATGTTTAAATAATTTTAAGAAGATATAAATACAAGGTATATTTTAGAGATAGGGTTTGCTAGAAAATATACAGTGACAAGGTTTATGCACAAAATCTTAGGGTTTATTATTTCATGTACTGTGATTTTTTTGTTTAAATGGAAGGTTTCTTAAGTGAGCCCGTAGGTGCAGAGAAATGGATGCCTGATGTACCAAGAATTTTTTCTGATTGTGAGACAATAGAGAACATAGATGGAACAAATATCAAATTTGTACTTAAATATCTCTATATAGCATACAAAGAGAACATCAAGTCTTTTTGGGAGACTCAATGTTTAGAGAACTACATTAAAGCTAAAATTGTCCCTAGAGGTCTTATGTCACAGGTGAGCCCTGCACCTAGAACCAGATCTCCACAACTGATTAAAAAGTGGGAACAAGAACTCCTGAATTCATCTCTAAATTTAATGGGAATACTCCTAGAGGAGGAGAGAATTATATTGGAGAAAACAGGAAGTAAGCTGAAAGAATTAAGAGCAAAGGCTGTTCAACTTAGAACTGATCCTGATTTCCCCAGAACAGAGACACTCCTTAAAAATTCAGTAGAAAAATATACACAAAATTTAAAAGATCGTAAACATAAACCGTACATACGAGATCTACATGAATTTAAAGAGGGAAGGGCTTTCTCAAATTTATTTGAGAGTGATCTAAAGGAAACTGATATCTCCTCGTCAGACCCTGAATACTCTGACAGTGAGACCCACTTGCCCAATTATAGATCTTCTAGGGGCAGTCAGGGTAGGGGCAAAAGAGGAGGGTTTAGATCAGGAAGTAGAGAATAGTGAAACACGAGAAAAGGAAAGAATTGGGGAGGACAATACGAAATACAAAATATGAGTGGGCTTCAGGATCGACAAAATCAGGAAGCATCAACATCAAATATTATGTCCTCCTCTGGTTCATCTTCCTCCTCGGTTCCTTTTTTAGACGAACAAGGGGGCCCTCCATACATGTTAAGGGAGAGCACAGTGAAACAACCCAAAAAGACGTGGAAAGGGAAAGGCAGAGCCAGATAATTAACTTGTCTCAGAGATCACTCACCATGGAGGAATTTAATGTCCTCTCTAAGGGCTTATCATTCGTATCCACTACCAGATATAGTGAATTCAATTGGGTTAAGGACCTAAATCTGTTTGTCTGAAAAATTAAATGGTTTAAATTGTTTAAAAACCATGATAAACGGATCTGTGATGATCTAGGAATATCCACAGAGGACCTACCGGGAGTGAGAGTCCTCACTGATCTGTTAGAGGAGGGTGAGCATGGAAATGCGGTTGGTCCATACATTGACCTCAAATTAAAGAGCACAAGGTTTCCCCCACCTCAGGACACCCCAGAGATCAATATTTTTCTTAAGATGATCACACAGGACCTAGAGCAATTAACTCAGAGGAAAGTATCCCATAATCATAGACCAAATTTAACCCAACGAGAAATGCAAGCCCTGTTGAGCTTAGAGTCTGATAGTAATATTGTGATCAAGCCCTCTGATAAAGGGGGCAACATCGTGATCATGGACAGTGCAAAATATATGGGCCTGTGTAATCGCCTATGGAAGACAGAGGGGGATATGCTATCCTTAAGGATGATCCAACCAAAAAGTTCTTAGAAGAGCTGGAACAAATTGTAATTAGTGGTGTAGATAGCGGAATCCTTTCAAAAGATGAGGCTCACTTTCTTCTCCTCACAAAACCACAAATTGCTACATTTTATTCTCTACCAAAGTTGCACAAGGGTTTGGTCCCTTTAAAAGGACGCCCCATAGTGTCGGGTATCAACACATTGACACAGAATGTAGGGGTTTATGTAGATAATATGCTAAAAGATTTTGTGGTTACATTACCGTCTTATTTAAAAGATACAGCGGACCTTCTGGAAAAAAATAGAAGGCATCAACATTGATAAAGATGAATTGTTGGCCTCAGTGGATGTGGAGGCACAATATAGTAGCATTCCACACCACTGGGGCCTCCAGGTGGTAAAATATTTCTTGCAAATGAGAGGGAGACAATATGAGTATCATAATGGGTTGGTATTGAATCTTCTTGAGTTCCCACTTACCCACAACTATTTCCTCTTCTGACCCAGGGTCTAGCACCAGCTCAGGGGCACGGCTATGGGGAGTCCATGTGCTCCCACGTACGCCGATTTGTTCCTGGGCTGGTGGGAGCGGACCCTGGTGTTCGGAGAGGAGATGGAACCCCATACAGGGAATATTTTGTATTGGGCT